>CAWUFW010022794.1:0-88221 GCA_963921515.1 Calotriton arnoldi | reverse complement strand
CAGCAAGATTAGATAACCCCTGGACGACGCTCTACAGAAGAATCCTGGCCCTTCGACGTTCCACTACCTTTGGAAGACAGAAGAATCTCCCTTGGAGTCAAGTAGTGACTCCCCTGCTTGGCAGGCGCCAAAAACGACAACGACGGTCGCAAACTACGCCGCTCCCGCCGGAGTCCGAAGTCCCTGCAGCCCAAGAAGTGGATTTCCTGACTTCTCCCAGGCCATCGTGAGTCCCCAGCGAAGCTGAGGCAAGTGGACCCCACGAGTAACGAGGAACCACGACCCCTGGGTACCGTGCACTATTGTCGAGTGCAACCCCTTCACAACGGTCTACGAACTTGTGCTTTGGACCACGTATGGTCCCGACCTCCAGCAAGAATTCCTCCGAAGATCAGAGGCCTACACCGTCCCGAGTGACCGTGAGCCCCTGTTGAGAGATTCCGCCTGAGGTGTCTTCGTGATCCCTTGCCCGCCAGCTTGTGGGTCCCCAGAAGACTTCTTAAAGAAACCAAAGGGCTCCCCTGGTTGCTCCAGGCCTGTCCTGACTTACCCTCGCTGGGTGAGTCCCTCAGACCTTGCTGGTCTGCGCCATCGACTTTTCTTCATCTCCCTGAGACTTGCTGTTGCCAAGGCTTGTTGGCTCCAATCGAGTTGTCGACACAGCAGTCAGCTGCAGACATCGAGGGACCCACCGAATCCAGCTCTTGGTCGTCGTCGACACCTCTTGGACCACGTGGCTGAAGAGTCAAGGCACCCACAACCGACCTGAATCTACCGACGACGGTGGGCATCCATCTTCCTTGCCCCGGGTCACTGCCAAGTGACTTTGAACACTGTCCCCTCTGCTTTCAGGTCATCCTTCTTCAGAATCCCGGCTTGGATTCCACCGGACACTTCTTCAGCTCCCGCAAGCAGCAAGTCTTCTTTGTTCGCCATTGAAAACGACGCCGCGACCCGACACCAAAGGACACCTATGCACCCGGCTTCCCTGGGTGAGGTAACTCCAGCACTACGGTGCTCCTGTGGGTGTGGGCCCTAGAACTACTTACCCTGTAAGTGACTTGCTTGTAGGTTCTCCCGAAGTATCCTAAAACTCTTTATTTCCAACCGCGACTTGCCCCATTGAAGTCAACGGCGATCCGCGCCTGTGTATCCACACTGCACGCGTCCCCCGTGGGTCCTTTACTTACCTGCCTTGGGTGGTTTTGTGAGGCCCCAGCACTTCTGAAGGCCCTAGGCCTTGTCTCCCTGCAAGTCGTTGTCCCTAAGTCTCTTACTTAGTATATGGTCTGGTACGCCCCTAGGGCCCCAGCCATATTTTGTGCTTAACTTATTGTGAAACGTTGATTTGTGCATATGTTTGTCTTCTAATCTCATAAAGAGATTAGTAGAGAGTTATTTAGAAATAAATACATATATATTTGATATATATACCTGTGTGGTGTCTTTTCATTTGGTGATTCAAGAGATTATATGGTAAAACAAGCTGCTTTACATTCCTCCGAGACTTAGCCTGAAGGCTGCTCTCCACAGCTACCACTAGGATAGCTTTCTTTAAAAGGTTGTCTTAAACCTATCTACCATAAGAGTCGATTTGCCCTGGTGCAAGGTGTCCACTTTAATTAGTGAACAGCATATACCAGGCCAACTTCTCACATTGGTGGCAGCGATGGGATTCCAGCTTGCCATTGTTTTACCAGAAAATCTCTATTTGAATTACTAACTGAAAACCATTATAGGTACTCAAGGTACATATAAAGTCAAGCTTAGTATCAATAAGTTCTACTGAACTTAGAGCTGGGTGCCAAGGGATAGCACACCCTTTCCACAGCTCAAGCTAGGATCAGTAGGCCACAAACTAGTGTAGGTAGTACAACACTGCACAACACTAGAATGTCTTTAAGGGAGGATCCAAAGAATCCTTGCAGGAAGCCATTGAGCTTCCACCCTCCAAGTATGATACACTCCCATTCTTGGAATTGAGAGCTTTATGCAACTGGAGAAAAATAAGGACAGGCCAAAGCCCCACCACCCAACACCTCAAGGAGTTGTTGGTGGCTTATGACCTTAGTAAGCCTGTAGGGACTGAAGGGGTAGGAGCTGAGGGTGGGGCAGAAGAAGAGGAGGAGGCCAGGGGTACCAATACCCCCAGCCCCCTCTGAAACTGGCCAGGAGGGTGACAATGACCCTGACCTGGAAAACCCAATCCCTCCTGTGGATGATGATGAGGATGATCAAAATGATGCCCTCTTTGTCCCCCAGGAAGGATTAAGAGTGTGCCCAGGAAGTCTAGATCTCCTTCTCAGGAGTCTAACCACTCTGGCACCTCTATAGGGAGCTCTGTCTCCTCTCACAGGAGGGAATCCTCTCATGAGAGGAGAGCCAGGCTGGTCCGGTATGAGGAAACTCAGCTGGAAATCAGAAAAAAGCAACTGGCTTTAGATAGGGAATCCCTAGATCTCCTCAGGGAGAGAAGAAAGTTGGGACTAGAGTCCCATGGTGGCAGCAATATCCCTAGAGATAGGGACAGGTCTTATGACCATAGAAACCTAAACAAGATTGTCCCTCCCTACCAGAGTGGGGATGACATCCACAAATGGATAACTGCACTGGAGAGGGCCTGTAAAGTTCAGAAGGTCCCCCAGAGGCAGTGGGCAGCAATCTTGTGGCTCTCCTTTGCAGACAAAGGTAGAGACAAGCTCCTCACTGTAAGAGAAGAGGATGCTGACAATTACACAGTCTTGAAGAGTGCTCTGATAGATGGGTTTGGCCTAACCACTGAACAGTATAGGTTGAAGTTCAGAGACACCCAAAAAGCTCAGACTCAAGACTGGGTTGATTTTGTAGATTGTGCTACAAAGGCTCTGGAAGGTTGGATACATGGCAACAAAGTGCAGGACTTTTTAGGATTGTACAATTTGATTATGAGGGAGCAGATCCTTAATAATTGTCAAAACCAGCTTTTGCACCAGTATCTGGTGGACTCTGATCTGACCTCTCCCCAAGAATTGGGAAAGAAGGCAGACAAGTGGGTCAGAACCAGAGTAAAAACTAGAAATCAGGGTGGTGACCAGAAGAAAGATTCTACTAAGTCCCAAGAGAAAGGTGGGGATAAATCTAAGGATAAGTCCCCTACAGGGCCCCAAAATTCCTCTTCTGGGGGTGGGTCCCAAACTCCTTCCTCTCCTGAAAAGAAACCCTATTGCCATGTCTGTAAAAGCCTGGGCACTGGAAAACTGATCCCAGTTGCCCCAGGATTGGCAATAAAGAAAATGTTCCTCCCACAACTACTACCACCCCTCCTGGTACTACCAGTAGTAATCCTCCAGTTGGGAGTAGTGCACCCAAAAAGTTAGGTGCTTTTGCAAGAGGAACAGAGGTGGGCCCTAGTTTAGACAGGGACCCCTCAACAGACTCCTCTGACTCTGATGGTGGTATAGGATTTGCCACCTTTACCATGGGTCCCATAGCATTGGGCAGGTACAGATTGGAGCCAATAATTAATGGTCAGAAAGCTGTGGCATTTAGGGACACAGGGGCTAGTGTCACCATGGTGGCAGGGAAACTAGTCCCCCTCACCAGCTTTTACCTGAGTTTAAATACCAGGTGACCAACATTGATGGTGTCAGAACAGATCACCCCATGGCCATAGTCAATCTCAGCTGGGAGGGGTCACAGGCCCAAAAGAGTGGCAGTGTCCCCAACCCTACCTGTAGATTGCCTGATGGGCAATGATCTGGAAATTTCAGCCTGGGCTGAAGTGGAACACCAAACCCATCTTAGGATGTTGGGCGTCCCTGTAAAGGTTAGTGGGGCTGTGATGGCCACAGCCCCAGCCCAAGAATTTGGAGAGATGGAGCCTGAAAGAATGGCCCACTCTCCCCCAAAAGAGAGCACAAGGGTTGAAGAAAAGTCGTCTTCCCCCAGACAGTAGGTAAGGGTCAGCCTCCTCAGGGAACTGACCCTACCCCTAGTGAAGGAACTGCCACAGAGGTAGTCAGGCCTGGCCTGGCCACACCCCTGATGGCAGAGGACCCTTCCAATGTGGTACCCCGTCTGGAGCAGGTAACCTGCCCCTCTCTACCCTGCCTCAGTCAGCCCAGGGCTGCAGAGGTCAGGGAGGTCAGTGGACCCCCCAGGGCCCCTGTCCAGAGGAAGCCCCCATCAGCAGATTAGGGGCACCCAGTCTAGTAGCCCTAGCCAGGTGAAAATTCCTCTACACACTGAGGGATCCCCCATACCTTTATGTAGGGACCTCCCCAGAAGGACTCTGGTAGGCAAGGGCAAACCTGGGACCAGAAGGTTCCAAACCTGCCATGTCCCTCCAGTAGTCCATCCAAAGGGACCCAACCCCCAGCTGTAGGCAGCCAAAGGTTGACCCTTAGAGCAAAGTGCAACTCAGTCATGGAAAGACAGGCATACATGGTGACCAGTGATCTGAGGAAACTGAGGCCAACATTCCTAGGGCCTCACTTCCCTACTCAGACACCTCACCAGCTTTGTACTTTACCTAAGCACACCACAGGTAGTGATTCCCCATGGTGGAGACCCTCTCATACCCTTAGGGTGAGGGATTGCTTAGTGGACCATAAGACAGGGGGCAACCATGCTAGTGCAGGTGCTTCCTTATATGACCACTTAGTCAATGAAGGCTCAACTGGCCAAGGTTAGCCTTATCTCCTTTCGTTTGGGGGGGTTATGTAGGAAGGTGGAATCTGACTATATGGTTGCCCCCACTTTTTTATGGTGTTTTGCTGGTTTATGACTTAGTTGGACTGGGATCCTGCTATTCAGGGCCCCAGTCTATCTGCTTTCTCTGTAAAAGGTTTCCATGTGCCTTAGGCACATCTCTGATTGGAATCTGGAGTGCCCTTTTAAGTCCCTAGTATATGGTATACTATGTACCAAGGGCATAGGTACCTCAGAGGCCTACCAGGGGCTGCAGCATGTATTATGCCACCCCTGGAAGGCCATCCAAACTGACACCACAGGTCTGCTACTGCAGCCTGGGTAGGGTGGTGCATGCACCCCTTACTGTGATATAGGTTACCTATATCACTAAATACATACACACATATAAACCTATAAGTCACTCCTAAGGCAGGCCTTATCAATCCTAAAGGCAGAGTGCATGGTTCCTATGTGAGAGGGTGCCCCTGCATGAGCAGGGCCCCTCTGCAGCGTTCGGAGACCATCTCTGATGCTGTTTGTAGTGCAGCCTGACCATATACTCTTAAGCGCATTATATCCTCGCGGTAAAATGCTAACTTTGGAATGGCTGCACCTAAACATGTCGTGTTTGGTGTCAAACATCTTGGAATACTACCCCCCGCCAATCCTGGCGGCGGGGGTAGCATTCCACCCTTCTAGAGGGAAAGACATGTTAACTCTGGCTTACCCGGTAACTTCTTTCTGAAGCCCTGGCATCACAAAATGGATGCTGCTGCCACAGACACAAGTCTGGCCTCCTGCTGCTGGACGAAACTCCGGCAGGGGAGGCCTGGACAATAGGTTTCCTGTTGCAGGGAGGTGTGACCACCTCCCCAGACAGGATAATGTGTATTGGGGCTGGGTGGGTGCACTCTTAGAGTGCTTTGAAGTCCTGCACTGGGGGAGCAAAAGGCTCCTCTGTGCATATGCCAGTTCAAACCAGCTCAGGGGCTACCTGCCCCTGCTCTGGCGCAAAACTGGACAAAGGGAAGTGGGTGTAGCCACCCCCTCCCTTGACCCTCCCATAGGTCATAGAGTTAGTCCCTCCCTGTTTTACTGGTTAAAATGGGGAACCCTTGCCACAGCAAGATTAGATAACCCCTGGACGATGCTCTACAGAAGAATCCTGGCCCTTCGACGTTCCACTACCTTTGGAAGACAGAAGAATCTCCCTTGGAGTCAAGGAGTGACTCCCCTGCTTGGCAGGCGCCAAAAACGACAACGACGGTCGCAAACTACGCCGCTCCCGCTGGAGTCCGAAGTCCCTGCAGCCCAAGAAGTGGATTTCCTGACCTCTCCCAGGCCATCGTGAGTCCCCAGTGAAGCTGAGGCAAGTGGACCCCACGAGTAACGAGGAACCACGACCCCTGGGTACCGTGCACTATTGTCGAGTGCAACCCCTTCACAACGTTCTACGAACTTGTGCTTTGGACCACGTGTGGTCCCGACCTCCAGCAGGAATCCTTCCGAAGATCAGAGGCCTACACCGTCCCGAGTGACCGTGGGCCCCTGTTGAGTGATTCCGCCCGAGGTGTCTTTGCGATCCCTTGCCCGCCGGCTTGTGGGTCTCCAGAAGACTTCTTAAAGAAACCAAAGGGCTCCCCTGGTTGCTCCAGGCCTGCCCTGACTTACCTTCGCTGGGTGAGTCCCTCAGACCTTGCTGGTCTGCGCCATCGACTTTTCTTCATCTCCCCAAGACTTGCTGTTGCCAAGGCTTGTTGGCTCCAATCGAGTTGCCGACACCGCAGTCAGCTGCAGACATCGAGGGACTCACCGAATCCAGCTCCTGGTCATCGTCGACACCTCCTGGACCACGTGGCTGAAGAGTCAAGGCACCCACAACCGACCTGAATCTACCGACGACGGTGGGCATCCATCTTCCTTGCCCCGGGTCACTGCCAAGTGACTTTGAACACTGTCCCCTCTGCTTTCAGGTCATCCTTCTTCAGAATCCCGGCTTGGATTCCACCGGACACTTCTTCAGCTCCCGCAAGCAGCAAGCCTTCTTTGTTCGCCATTGAAAACGACGCCGCGACCCGACACCAAAGGACACCTATGCACCCGGCTTCCTGGGTGAGGTAACTCCAGCACTACGGTGCTCCTGTGGGTGTGGGCCCTAGAACTACTTACCCTGTAAGTGACTTGCTTGTAGGTTCTCCCGAAGTATCCTAAAACTCTTTATTTCCAACCGCGACTTGCCCCATTGAAGTCAACGGCGATCCGCGCCTGTGTATCCACACTGCACGCGTCCCCCGTGGGTCCTTTACTTACCTGCCTTGGGTGGTTTTGTGAGGCCCCAGCACTTCTGAAGGCCCTAGGCCTTGTCTCCCTGCAAGTCGTTGTCCCTAAGTCTCTTACTTAGTATATGGTCTGGTACGCCCCTAGGGCCCCAGCCATATTTTGTGCTTAACTTATTGTGAAACGTTGATTTGTGCATATGTTTGTCTTCTAATCTCATAAAGAGATTAGTAGAGAGTTATTTAGAAATAAATACATATATATTTGATATATATACCTGTGTGGTGTCTTTTCATTTGGTGATTCAAGAGATTATATGGTAAAACAAGCTGCTTTACATTCCTCCGAGACTTAGCCTGAAGGCTGCTCTCCACAGCTACCACTAGGATAGCTTTCTTTAAAAGGTTGTCTTAAACCTATCTACCATAAGAGTCGATTTGCCCTGGTGCAAGGTGTCCACTTTAATTAGTGAACAGCATATACCAGGCCAACTTCTCACAATCTACTTTGCGTGGGTGGTAAACCATTTGCAAATGAGAAGGAGTGCCCAAGGGACCCCTTACCATTTCTGAATGGTTGTAAAGAGCAGGCAGTGTTCCCACTTCCGAAACGCATCCCATTTTCCTTTAAGGAAAATGGCCTGCATTAAAAAAATGTTTTTTATTTCAAAGCAATCACAGACATTGTCATCTGCTGGTCACAGCAGACCACCATCCCTGTGATTTCAGTGAATCCCAATGGATCACAAATTGAGAACTACCTCATGAATATTTACAAGGTAGGACTATTTGTGACCCACTGGGAATCACAAACAGAGTAAAACACACTGTAGTACACCACTGTTTGCTATTACCAAATAGCAAATCGCAAACATTTGCTATCAGGTAATTGCAAACCCTCGATATCGTATATATGACCCTAAGTCCTTAGTCTGTTGTACAGACCAGGCCACCAACAACTTTGCTGCAATAGTGAAATTGTAGCTGCCACCCCTGCATAAGCAGATGCTAGACCCTCATGTGCTTCTAGGATCAATCCTAATCTGCATTGTATGGGTTTGATTTTATTGTATTTTGGGGAGGGTGTATATCTCAGCAAAGCAAAAAAAGCAAGACTGTAAAAGAGCACTTAGTTACGGCATGCCTTCCTCCTACTAAGACAAATTTAACATTTAGCGACCTGTGGGGATCTACACCTTTGGTCGTATATTTCAAATGTGCTGAATGCAGTGTGTGCGACTACACAAGTGAAACAAACGGGTTTGTTCACAACAATGTGAGAAATGTTTTAACCGAATTTTCTAACTGCAATACCCGGAATGTTATCTTGTGATTATGTGTCCTTGCAAAATGATTTATGTAGGGCAAACCACGCAAAAAATATGCATCAGAATTTGCCAACACAGGAGCTAAATAAGATGCAAGGTGGCAAATGCACCACTGGTGGAACATGTCCAAAGGAGTGGACATGATGAGAGTTACATTAAATAGCAAGTCGTGGAAGTCATTAAGGCCCCTATGCGCGGAGCAGACATCTCAGCCATTCTCAACAAAACTGAACTAAAATGGATTCTGAAGATAGATCATTTTCAAAAAGGACTAAACCGGATGGAGGACAGGTCTCCGCTCAGGTGTGATCATAATTCATATAACTGCATTACTGGCTGAATTTACTAAATGACCTTGGCGCACATTCACACTATATGATTTCGTCAGCATTAGGTCCATTTGATGAATTTTGATTACAATATTTTTATTTGCACACCAGTGGAGATTATGACGACAAGAGAATGACTTCATTTAACAATATATTTTATGATTTTGATAATAATATGACCCCCATTTCTCTTCTTTTGGTTTCTCACTATACAATTGATTTTTTCTCAATAGGTCCTATTGATACTAAGGGCCCTTCCAAGATGGCCGCTGTGTTCTCAAAAATATTTACTGTTTCTAATTTAAACCAGCCCTATTTCTACTTCCTCTGTTTGTAATCATGCTCTGCTTTCCATTTTGTCTGTCTTGTTTCTACTCCATCTGTTTGTAAGCATGCTCTGCTTTGCACATTGCTGTCGGATCAGTATGACAAGAATGCGTTTTCATTCGGGACCACTTCTCTATTAAGGTAAGACCCACCATCCGCACTGATAATTTCTTTCTCTTTTACCGAAAAGACGCTCTCAATAATCGGAGGAGCTATTTTTTACACATTGCTCTCATGCTAAATTTGTTTAATCATTGTAATTCCTCTCCAGACAGGCATTGAGTCCTACTTGTGGTTTACTCTTGCATCATATTGAAAATGCGTGTTAATAGAAGCAGCACTAGTAAGGGAATTATTACTATACTCACTCAATTCTTTTATTTTAGAAATTGATCATATCGTTATATGGGTGTATATTTGGATTTCTCTCAAATCCACCGCAATTGTTTGGATACCATAGTGCACTACCTTTGTAGGTATATCTGCCCATATATTTTTCGGTTCTTCACACATGCATGGAACTGCAATCACACTCTTACCAGTCACCTTGATGCTATGGATTATTGATCGGTGTGTTACTAGTAATCATTTGTTGCCAGGGCACAAGATAGCATGCTGCCCTTTTCTCACGGTTCATGCATGATTGTTTTTGGTTCTTTGCTTCCACTACTTCAAGAGAAATTTTCGCAGTATACATCTCTAGGTGCAAGTGCCCTAATATACATATCTTAAAAATCAAATTGATTTCTTCATTCTCCTAATTCTCATTAACATCCTTCCTTTTCTCTCCTTGTTTATTTTAGGTGCTTCATCTTTATATGATACTCATGAGCAGGCACTAACTGTGTTGAAAAAGCCTGTTGTTTGCTTAGTTACAGATTGTTGAAAAATCAGGTGCTTCATGTAATACATCAATTGATACCATGCCAGGCAACTGATCCGCAGTCCTGCTGATGATCCCATACTTTTACGGGATCCAAACGTCGTTGACATACACTCTGACCCGCTACACTATGCTTTGTAGTATTTTTGTTTTGGGGGCAGGAATGTTTTGCTTTTAATAAGAAGTGAGCTAAAGGTGTTATATTAATGTTGTTCACTGTTTGCTTGCCTGTATATGACTATATGTTTTTTGTTTTCAGTTTTTAATACCTGGTTTTCTGGGCATTATTGTTTTTTTGCTCATTGTTTGTTTCAGTTCATTGTGTTTTTGCTCTCTTGATCTTTTGTCTTTGAATTTATTCCAGGCGGGGTAATTCAAATTGTTGTTCAAATTGTAGTAATAAAATTGAAAACTTTGATCATTGAATACGTTTACGGAACAGATTTTTGTATCCAGAACGACTGTATTTCATTTTTTGGCAGCGGTTGGGAGGTGGTCTGGAGGTGGTCTCACCACCCGCCTCATAATCTGGCAGTCAAACCACCGGTTATGCGGGCAGTTGAACCGCCAGAAAGGGCTTGCAGCGGTCGGATTGCCAAACTTATAATCAGCTCCTGAGTGTCCATAGTCAATTATATGAATTGCAACTCCAGATGGAGGCGGATATTCCATGGACATTAATGTTCTCTTTTGGGAGAACTTGTCACTTGGCTATGACATTCTCTTGGCTGAAAAGGATTGGCCACCGGAGTTTGATATTGATTGCCCAAAAGGTAAAAAAAAGTAATTTTACATGTCTTTTCCAACCTCGTTCCAGATGCAGTTAAACATTCATACAGCAATGAATGGGCCTTAGCGCAAGCTCTGATGTTACACCGCAACTATGTGGGGTGGGATAATGGTTACCCTTAACACATCATACCTGTGAGGTCAACTCCACACCTCCACAACCACAACAACAATACCGCATTAGACATGAGGCCAAAGAACAAGTTAGAGAAAAACTCACATAAATTGAATAGCAAGGTTCATTAGAAAGTTGCACCTCACCAATAAATAATCCTTTGTTTCCTGTAATGAAACCAAACCATTCATATAGTTTAGTGTTAGATTACAGACACTTGAACACCGCTACACACACATTTGCGGTACAAAACATGCATAGCGCAGCACTATTGAACAATATAATCATAAAAATACAAAACCACATTGTACATTTCAAATGTATTTTTCTGCCAAAACATAGCACCTGAAAGCATGTACTTGACCACATTCAGCACTCTAGGTTCTGAAAAACAATTCTGTTGATTGCCCCAGGGGTATAAGAATAGCCCTGGGTTGTTTTTAGCCCGGGTAACAGAACTTCTACAAGATTTTGAGGTCTAGGTATTGTCCTATGTGAATGACATATACTTGACGGATGATGACCTTTCAACTCACTTGGCTAGAGCAGATCACATAGTGTTGGGATTCGGTCACATGGGCTACAAATGTAATCTTATAAAGTCAAAAAATGCCTATCTAAGTGTTCTGTTTTTGGGGTATGAGTTGTCAAGTGAAGGCAGAAGATTTGCAACACATTTCTTAGAAAAGTGTGCATTGCTTCAATCACCAAACACGTTGAAGAAACTCCAATCAATATTGGGTTTCCTAAATCTTGCAAGAACATGCACACCAGATTATGCACAATGGGTAAAACAGTTCTATACCTTGATCCATCCAGACTTTTCAAATTCACATTGGACAGCTTAACACAAACAAATTCTACATTCAGTTCAAGCTGACATGTTAGCTTCAAAACACTTACACACATGTGTAAATACCACAAACCTGGTGATCCATATAATTGTGGGTGTATCAGGATACACCTTTTAGATGTACACAAGGGGAACCCAAAGATCGTAAGGGACCAAGTGTACTTGAGCAATTCTAAAGTTTCTGAGTAGTTCAGCTAAAGGAGTACTTATATGGGAGAAACTCAGGAAAAATCTTCAATATTAGCCAACTAGACCAAGGAAGGCTTGCAAATCCTTCTTTACCCTTGCGAAGCCTACCTGAAGAATAGCTGAGACGTTTTCTGTCTGGGGTTGGGTTACACCTTCTCCAAATAAATATTTTAGATATTTTGCATGTTTAGCGGCTAGTTGATTTTTTAACTGCATTTACTTTAAGACATTCATTCCCTATGCTTGTCAGATGGCTTGTAGATGTTTTATGTGTTTTTCCCAAGAGGGACCACAGATGATTATGTCATTGATATAGGCAGCAGCATAAGCATTGTGGGGTTTTAGTATGATAACCATAATCCTCTGAAAGGTTGCAGGAGCCCTGTGTAGGCCAAAGGGTAGAACAGTGAATTGGTACAGACCTCCGGTAGTGGAAAAGGCTATTTTCTCTTCATCGTTAGGGTTATGGGTCTGCCAATACTCTTTACATAAGTCTAGGGTGCTAATGTATTTGGCTTGTCCTGGTCTCTTGATCATTTCATCAATGCAAGGTAAGGGGTATGTATCAAACTTGGAGATCTTATTAAGTTCACAAAAGTCCATGCAAAACCAGATGTTACCATCTAGTTTTAGGAACAATACAACGAGTGAGTTCCATTCACTCACAGAATGCTCTATCACCCCCATTGACAACATTTTCTGTACTTTCCCCTCAATAGCCTGTCAGCGAGCTTCTGGTATTCTATAGGGTTTAAGGCGTACTCTCTCTCTTGGTTCTGTGACAATGGAATGCTGTATCATTTGTATTCTTCCTATGGTTGTGGAGAACACCCCCAGATAGGGCCCTTGTTGTTTACCCAATTCCTGCATTTGCTCCTAATCTAGGTCCTCATTTACTATATTTTAACACACGGCAGTGCAGAAAGCCTTCCTGCTGGGCTACAGTGTGCCAAAAAATGGGCAGGAATGTGCTGTATCTACAAGATACGACGTATTCCTGTCCTTCTCCCCTGCACCGGAGCACAAACACCAGTCATTTGCCAGTGCAGATACCCTTGCACCATGGTGCAAGATTGCCTGCGTTGCAAGGATGATTGTTTATGTGCAGGAAGAGACATCTTCTTTCACATAAACAATACTTAAAGCCGATTTGCTCCTTCTATGTGTGCTGCAGAATGCAAAATACGAGGAGAAATAAAAGTATTTCTTCTCGTTGCATCACTCCTACGCCTCCCTTAGGGAGGCGTATGATTCTAACATATTCCCAGGTTTACGACACATTGTAAACCTGGGAATGTGTCAGGTTGCATAAATGTTGTGTGGGAATACCTACAGCAACACCCATGGAACATCCCTTTCATGCAGACTAATGCGTGAAAGGGGCCCATAGTTACAAGGAGATGAAAAGCGACGCAGGGTGACTTTACGTGGCCTTGTAAATATGGGAAGGCACACTGTGCTGCCAGTGTGTCTAAAAAAGTGATGCACCTGCGGCATAATGGGCTTGTAAATGAGGCCACTAATTCTGGATGTATAGATTGTAAGTCTGGCATTTCTTCCTCCTTTTTCAGGACAGAGAGAACTTGGAAAGGATCTTCCCATCTCTTAAGTAAGTTTACGTGATATACATGGGATCATTTTTTTCCCTGTTTGTCTCTAATTTATAGGTCACCTGGGGTCACTTGTTCAATGGTTCCTGCCATTGGCTCAACATCTTGTGATCAGAAGAGGATAACAGTAAGAACACCGGATCTCCTACTGAAAAAAGTCTGAGCTTGTTTTTTTTATAATACTGTTCTTTCTGGGTTCGGAGTCCTTGCTCTAGATTTGTCCTCATTATTTCATTTAAATGTGAGTTTAAATTATTAACGTATTCCAAGAGAACCTTAGAAGAGTATTTCTCTTATTCATAAACCTCCCTTGCCATGTCTACCAAGGTACCCGGCTATTGACCAAACAACAACTCGAATGGCGAAAAGCCAGTACTACTCTGCTCTTAACACCATATGGCAAATAGAGCCAGTGGCAGCACCTGTTCCCATTTCCTAGCTTTGACTTCTAGAAATGTTAACCTAATTTTCAAAGTAGCATCATATCGTTCAACTAAGCCATCCATCTGGGGATGATAAGCAGCAGTTCTGGTCTGTTTTATTCCTAATTGTTAACACACCTGTCTAATAAGTTTAGTAGTGAAGGGAGTACCCTGATCTGTCAGCATCTCCATGGGAAAGCCCACCTGTGAGAAGATTCTATCATGGCTTTAGCTATCTGTGTAGTGTTGGTTTGGTGGTGAGGGACCGCCTCTGGATATCTTGTAGCATAATCTACCATTACTAAAAAGTGCTGACATCCACTTCGGGACGGGATTTCGGGTCCTATAATATCCATTCCTACCCGTGAAAAGGGCTTGTCTATCACAATGATGCAATGGGGCTCTTAATGGCTAGTATTAGTTGTTTTTCTGGCTGACTGGGCATTCCCAACAGTACCTCTTTACTTGACTATAGTTGCCTGGTGTTGGAAAATAGTCCTCATTGAAGGGTTGCCGCTAACTTTTTTGCTTTCCACCTCCTCTTTTCCTGACCTCGATTTTGCTGGCTTTAGCACCCTGCGCACTTTACCACTGATAACCAGTGCTAACGTGCTTGTGCTCTCTCCCCTAAACATAGTAATATTGTTCAATTTATTTATAAGTCCCTAGTAAACTGCACTACATGTGCCCAGGGCTTGTACAATAAATGCTACTAGTGGGCCTTAAGCACCCATTGTACCACCCACATAAATAACCCTCTAACCATGGCTCAGACCTGCCATTGGAGAGCCTGTTTGTTCATTTTTAAACTGCTGCGTCGACCTGACAGAGTAACCCCCAATCACCCCTAAAGAAGGCCCAGTCTACCCACAGAGCAGGGTTCTATGGGAGAACATGTACTTTTAAACTTTACATGTTCTGGTAATGAAAAACTCCCTATTTTGTTTTTTACTACTGCAAGGCCTATCTCTCCCACATGATAACAGTGGAATTACCTGTCACATCTCTTAAGTGTAACTCCCAATTGGGAAAAGATCGACCCTTCGAGTTTAGTGTCACTGAACTCACAATTTAAAATTATGACTCATGGTGTAGTTCGATTTTAAATTCCAGATTAGAAAATGGCACTTTTAGAAAGTTAAAATGTACTTACTTTAGCCATTTGGTGCCTGCTTCCTGTCTCTGGAATACGTGTCTGGGGTAGGTGACAGCTGGCTTCCTGCATTCCCTCTAGACAGTCACACACAAAGGAAACGTAGGTGTGCCTGAGTGGTCATCTGCATGTTGATGGATCATCTTGAGGCAGGAGCTGACATTAGCACCTGAAAGGGCTGGGTCTTCTCCTCACACAATGTATTTATTGCTCTACTGAGGTGTCTCTGGAGCATAGTCAGGAAGGAGGAACCTCTGTGCACTTCAAAGATTTCTCTGAAGTCTCCACTACTTCAGAGGTGTCACTGGGTATAAGTACTGGATCTCTGGAGCTAACAAATCAGTACACTTCTCGACCTGTAACTACTGTGCCAGGAAGAAGAACTGCTGTGCAGCTGAAAGGACTGCCACTCAGATGGACTACTGCTTTGAAGGACTTTGCCTTGCTGTGCTTTTGCCTTGCTGAGCTGCCTTGCTGCCTGCTGTTCCTCTGCCTGGGTGAGAAGGACCAGACCTGCATCATTTGAACCCTGAGTGACTCCAAGGTCTTAATGGCTTGCCTCTGGTTGCCTAAGTCTCAGGGACGCAAAATACTTAGAACTCTCCTGTTCCAACCCTTGGGGTCATCTGCTTGTGAGTCTGTCCTGTCAAGTGGTGCAACCCCTGCCCTGGACCCTTGGAAGTGGACCTACGGGTTTACTCCAGTAGAACTGATGCATCCTCTGCTGCGAGAGCAGAATTGACACATTGCGCTGTTGCAGGAACTGGCCTGGCGCACTGCACTCGGAACCGCCACAGCGCATCCAGAACCAGTGCTTTCGGAACTAACACATCGCCGGACTACGTGGAGAAGATTGACGTATTGCCTCTCCAGTATGGATGAACCCAGTGCTACACCTTTGGAACTGCCACACTTGGAACCATTGCTTCACTCAGCGGAATAGGTGCATCACCTCAGTTGTATGGAGAACTCCGATGAAACACATCAACTGTGTGGGGATCATCGACACATCTCGTGCTGCAAACAGGATTAAGGTACTCTTGCTCAGCAGGCCCTGCGTGGGTCTTGTTGCTGGCCTGTGCTCCATCGATGGCGGCCTGAACTCTTGACTTTGTCCCGGTCCAGCACGCGCAAGTAACTCTGAGAGCTATTTGTTTCTAAGTGCCATACTTTGCATTTCATCTTTTAAAAATTATATTTCGACTTCTACTGGGTGGATTTGTGTGATTTTGGCCTTATTTTATTTATAAAATCATAACCTATTTTCCTAACCTGGTTTGGAGTCTTTTTGAGGTGTTTCCACTATGATACTATATGAGTTATTGCACAAATACTTTACACATTGCCTTCTAAGTTAAGCATACCTGCTCTGTGACAAGCTGCCAGAGGGTAAGCACAGGATAATTTAGGTTGTGTTGTGACATACCTTGACTAGGATTGTGGTCCCTACTTGGACAGGGTGCATACTTTTGCCAACTAGAGAACCAAACTCTAAACATTGGTGGCAGTGGTGGGATAGGACATGTGTTTGTGCAGTGCTACACAATAACTAGGTGTACACTACCCATCCACATTTAAGACCACTTAAAATAAAATCAAAATCCTAGTTTTTTACCTGCTTTGCATTTTGCGATCCATCCTATACATCATGTCTCTGGCTGGTTCTGCGAGCGGAGCTATGGAGGTTGAGCTGGCGAAGCTTAAGGATTATACAGTAAACCAGTTGTCTTCTGCAAAGAGATGGGGTACCTGCCCAAGTAGCCACCAAGAAGGTGGAGTTTCAAATTGCGCTGAGGCCCTGGTCAGATGCCCGCTTCCAAAAGAATGATGAATTGGAGGGTACTGGGAATGGCTCTTCTAAGTAGCTACCTACAGCAGTTAAGGGGGATACCCCTGGATTTGAGCTCCCTATTACAGCAGGAAGCACTGACTCCAGCCATGGCATGTCCCCATAGGAGAGGAGGGAGGACAGAGAATTCCAGCTACAGTTGCCAAAATTGAAAATGGAGGCTGAGAAGAGGAAGGCTGATGCTAAAAGAATCTTAGCTGAGAAGAAACATTTGTTGGCTTATAAACTGAGTCTAAAGGAGCTAAAAATCAAGGCCAGGCAGTCTGATTCCAGCAGTGATAGTGGCAGCACAAATGCAGTACCTAAAAGAGATAAATGGTCCTGTATACCCAAGGATTTGGTGCCCAATTATGTGGTGGGAAATGACATTGTTAAGTGGTTTTCTGCTTATGAGGTTGCACTCAAGGTACACAGGGTTCCTGAGGAGCAGTGGGAGGGTGGTCTGTGGAAACACATGCCAACACTTAGGAGGGGCACACACTGACATTAGAGGTTGGGGACCAAACCCAGTACACTCCTAAGAAGGCCATTTTATTTGCCAAATTTGGGATGACTCCAGAGAAGTATGGCCAAAGACTCAGGGACAGTGAGGAGCTCCCCCACAAATCCTGGGTAGATTTTGTTAATTACTCCAGTAAGGCACTGAATGGCTGGGTGAGAGGAATTAAGTTCATGATCTTAATGGGTTGTATCATTTGATCTTGAGTGACCACATGCTCAGACTCTGTTTTGCAGAGTTGTGCCAGCACTTAGGTGACAGTAAGCTGACTGAACCCAGGAAGCTTGCTGAATAGGCAGACCTCTAGGTTAGCACCTGAGTGTACAAAAAGATACCTGGTAATGACCTTAAGAAGGGTGTTTCAGGTTCCCCCCAACAGAGTGAGGGGAGGTTAAAAATGACCCGGACAGTCCCAGTGTAAGGGGGAGGAAAGGGTTACCACTACAACTGAGAAACGGGGGGTGGTTCTAGTGGGCGGTGGCCCAGGGTACCCCATTTCCAACCCCACTGCTTTGAGTGCTCCCAGTTAGGACACAGGCAGGGGGACTATGTATGTCCAAAGAAACCACTCACTGGTGGGACCTCTACAGGAGTGAACACTATGGCTTTAGGGTTAAGTAGTCCCCAGGGACAGATCATAGACCAATACACGATCCTCCTCAGTTTGGAGATATACTCAGAGGGTGAGTTGGTGATTCCTGAGGGTGGTAGTCACCACTTCCACCAGGTGGAAGTGAATGGGGTCCCAGTCACTGCTCTGAGGGACACTGGGGCTAGCCACGCTATGATGCTGGAGAGGCTAGTTTCCTCAGAGTAGAACACTGGTCAGGTGTGTAGGGAGACACCAGCCCATGGGCAGGACCTTTTCTGCCATATGGCCCTGGTTTCCTTGGAGTGGGGTAGGGAGGTGACCCAGATGAGGGCCATAGTTAGTCTCCAAATGCCCATCGACTGCATTCTGGGGAATGAGTTGCCCTCGGTGTCAGGAGAACTGGGAGGGGCATCTGCTACAGGTGCCCTGACAGTTCAGTTTTCTGGGGTACCACTCCCAAACGGAGGGTACAGGAGCCCAGATGAAGGGGCAGGGGGGAGGGAGGACTCCCCCTGACTCCTGTCCAGCCTAAGGGTACAAATCCTGGGTTGAAGGACCATTTCCAGAATACACCCCTAAACTTGAGGTATGTAGAGTGGAGGTGGGGTGCAAAACACCTGGGGCTATTGCCAACCACTCTGAGACATCTCAGAGGTCAGGGAAACCTCAGGAGCCCATAGGGAACTCCTTGGTAGCCCCATGGCTGGATGAGAAGCTTACCCAATGGACCCGCTTAGGGCCTCCACTTATTAGTGGATGCCTGAGGCCTGGCTCTTGACACTGACAGGTGTCAGTGACCTCTGTTGGTTACTGTCCTGTTGCACAATGTTTTTCGCGGGTTCGGGAAGAAGCCAGACACAAGGAGTAGAATTGGCCACATCACTTTGTTGGCCATGGTGGTACTGTCTGCCTACTGACACGCATCTGTGAACAAACTAAAGTTAGGTGCTTCACAGACATGGTCCACAGGTGAGGAGAAGGGTTCTTCATTGGTAAATTTAGTGGTCACAGAGAGTATAGACAGAGGGATACAACTGAGTTTAGAAAGGCATAGAACTATTAGGTGCCCCTGCAGTAGTAAATCATTGACCATGTTCTATCATCCTAAGCAATGAAGTCCATCAAGGTATTGATTAGTATACCCTGGCTTTACACTGGAGGGGGTTTGTGCTAGAAAATGGCCCTCTCCGAAGGGTCACCCCAAATGTTTTTTTCTTCCTCCTCCTCTTTTTCTGACTTTGTTTTTACTGGCGCTAGGAATCTGTGCACTTTACCACTGCTAATCAGTGCTAAAGTGTTAGTGCTCTCTCCCCTAAACATGGTAATATTGGTTCAAGTCCAAT
This sequence comes from Calotriton arnoldi, assembly GCA_963921515.1. Lineage (NCBI taxonomy): Eukaryota > Metazoa > Chordata > Amphibia > Caudata > Salamandridae > Calotriton > Calotriton arnoldi. The sequence goes on along the minus strand of CAWUFW010022794.1, from coordinate 68,993 downwards.
TGGCATAATTAATTTAGTTATAAGGCCCTAGTAAAGGGCACTACATGTGCCCAGGGCTTGTATATTAAATGTTACTAGTGGGCCTGAAGCACTCATTGTGCCACCCACTTAAGTAGCCCTCTCACCATGGCTCAAGTCTGTCATTGAAGAGCCTGTTTGTGAAGTTTTTAACTTCTACATCGACCTGACAAGATAACCCTCTTTCCAAGCCTAACTCCTTCTCTGTTTATACATATTAGTCACCCCTAAGGTAGGTCCACAGGTAAAGGTGCCATGTATTTAAGAGGAAGGACATGTACCTTTAAGCTTTATATGTTCTGGTTGTGAAAAATTCCCAATTTTGATTTTCACTACTGCAAGGACTATCTCTCCTATAGGATAACAGTGGGATTACCTTTCACATCTCTTAAGTGTAGCTTCCAATTTGGAAAAGATAGACCCATCACATTTAGTGTCACTGAACTCACAATTTGAAATCAAAGCTTATGGCGTAGTTCAATTAAAAATTCCAGTTTAGCAAATGCCACTTTTAGGAAGTAGGCATTTGCTTACTTTAGCCCTTCGGTGCCTGTTGCCTGGCAGTGGAATATAAGTCTGTGTGGGTGACAGCTGGCTTCCTGCATTCCCTCTAGACAGCCACACACAAAGGAAGAGTAGGTGTGACTGAGTGGTCATCTGCATGCTGATGGATTATCCTGAGGCAGGATTAGGGGGAGGAGCTGACATTGGCACCTGAACGGGCTGGGTCCTGTCCCCACACAAAGGATTGATTGCTCCCCTGTAGTGTGTCTGAAGCCAGGTCAAGAAGGGGGAGCCTCTGTACACTTCAAAACATTCTTTGAAGTCTCCCTCACTTCAGAGGCACAACTGGGTATAAGTACGGGACAGCTGACACTAACACATTTGTACACTTCTGAACTGTGACTACTTTGCCAGGAAGAAGAACTGCTGTGCTGCTGAAAGGACTGCAACTAAGCTGGATACTGCTTTGCTGGACTCTGCCTTGCTTTGCACTTTCCTTGCTGAGCTGCCCTGCTGCGTGCTGTTTCCCTGCCTGGGTGAGAAGGTCCAGACCTGTATCTCTTGAACCCAGAGTGACTCTAAGGGCTTGCTGGCTTGCCTCCTGTTGCCTAAGTCTCAGGGACACAAAAAGACTTAAAGCCCTCTTCTTCCAACCCTTGGGCTCATCTGCTTGTGAGTCACTCCTGTCATGTGGTGCCACCTCAGCCCTGGACTTGTGGAAGGGGACCTAGGGGCTTGCTCCAGTGGAAATGATGAATCCGCTGCTGCAAGAGCAAAATTGACACATTGCCGCTGTTGCAGGAACCTGACTGGCACATGAAATTTGAACCTCTGCACCACATCCGTTACCACTGCTTCACCACAAATGCTTGCAGCAGATCAAAGCATAGCCCTTCCACCGTGGATGAATCTGCTGCATTGCCTTCAGAACTGATGCTTCGCTCAATGGAATCGAAGCATCACAGCAGTTGTATGGAGAATTCTGGCACAATACCCAACTGGTTAGGGATTATCAGCACATTTCGTGCTGAGAGTAGACCAGGATTAAGGTACTCTTGCTCAGTGGGCCCTTGCTGGGTCCTGTAGCTGGCCTGCACTCCATCAAGGGTGGCCTGAACTCCTGACTTTGTCCGGGCCCAGCACGGCCAATTAACTCTTTGAATGCTATTTGCTTCTAAACGCTTTGAGCCTTTTTCACAAAAGTAAACTTAGGCCAAATGTCTAAGTTTAGACCTAAAGTCTAACTTTACTACTAATAAAGTTAGACTTTTGGTCTAAGTTAGACTTTTGGTCAAAACTTAGACCAAAAGTCTAAACTTATACTTTTGGTCTAAACTTAGACCAAAAGTTTAAGGGCCAGATCCATCAAGCATTTTTCTGCTCGCAGACGGGCCGATTCGCAGAATCGGCCCGTTTGCGATCACAAAAAATGCTTTTGCTATGCATCAAACCCAATTTTGCGATTCGGTAACCTGTTACTGAATCGCAAAATGGGTTTGCGATTTGCTATTAGGAAGGGGTGTGTTTAGGGCGTCCCTTCCTAATACCCAATCGCATCGGTATGCATGAATGTTTTGTGACCGAAATGCGGTCGCACAACATTCGCATTTTACCACCTACTTCAAGTAGGTGGTATCCAATTCGCAAATGGGAAGGGGTCCCCAAGGGACCCCTTCCCCTTTGTGAATGTCAGCAAATGCATTCTCTCAGAGCAGGCAGTGGTCCCACGGACCACTGCCTGCTCTTGGAAAATGAAAGGAAAAGTTTTCATTTTCTCTTTTGTAAAGCATCCCGTTTTCCTTTAAGGAAAATGGGCTGCTTTACAAAAAAAAAGATTGCTTTATTAAAAAGCAATCATGGACATGGTGGTCTGCTGACCCCAGCAGGTCACCATCCCTGTGATTTTTGCGATTCCTAGGGGGTCGCAAATTGCGACCTACCTCATTAATATTCATGAGGTAGGTCATTTGCGACCCCTTAGGAATCGCAGAAAGTGTTAAACACACTTTCATGCATGCCGTTTTGCGATTCCGTAATTGCGAATCGCAAAGATTCGCAATTAGGGAATCGCAAAATATTTTTTTGATGCATCTGGCCCTAACTTTATTAGTAGTAAAGTTAGACTTTAGGTCCAAACTTAGACTTCAGGTCTAAACTTAGACTTTTCTTTGTGAATCACGCCTACATTTTTCATTTAATCTTTTAAAATTCATATCTTGACTTCTGCTCAATGGTTTTTGTTGTTTTGGTCTTATTTTATTTATAAAATAATAATTTATTTGTCAAACCTGTTGTGAAGTCTTTTTGTGATGTTTTCATTGTGTTACTGTATGAGTTATTGCACAAATACTGTACACATTGCCTTCTAAGTTAAGCATGCCTGATCTGTGCCAAGCTGCCAGAGGATGAGCACAGGATAATTAAGGTTGTGTTTTGACTTACTCTGACTAGGATTGTGGTCCCTACTTGGACAGGGTGCATACCTCTGCCGAGAGAGCCAATTTCTAACACCTGGCACATAAAATTGCTCAAGAATAGCTTTATCAGTTTTTTTGAGTCCAAAGTGTCCCCCCAACAGATGGCTGTGTGATAAAACCAGAATTTTGTCCCTAAATGGTTCATCAGTAAGCAATTGTATGGGTTGTGTCTTCCCTCCCTTTCAGTGCAATAACCCTTCTCCATTAAAGAATTGAGGACCTATCAATTGGAGCTCCTCCTCTCCGTTAGCTCTACTCCAAGATTCCCGGAAAAGGGGTTCTTCTCTCTGTGAAACTCTAAAACTCTATCTGATTCCCAGTTGTGTGCCTCTTTATAGGTGGCAAGACCCTCTGTACACTGTGCTTCTTAGCTCTTTCTTGTCTTTTGCATTTTCAGGGTTTTTTAATGGGGCCACTCATCATCTTACGTCTGTAAACAAGGAGCACATTCCCACCAGGAGTACCCTTCTTTCCAAGACTCTTCAACCCGGTACTTTAATTCAGAAGAATCAGTTCCAACAATAAGGGATTCTGGTCATTTCGGAATTAACCCCACCTGTAGGGGTACTGAAGGCTCTCCATCATGTTGCATATGAATTTTGACTACAGAATACATTTTCTTATCACCATGAACACACTGAATATTCACTACGCCTATCTGCTCTAGTTGGTCTCTGGGGATAAGTTGGGGTCTTGTTACGCTTTGACGACAGCCTGTATCTAACAGGATGACCATTTACCTTTATACGGCAGTGATAAGATAGTAAGATAGTTGAGAAGTAGAGTTTGCACAGTATAGTATTCTTTTTCAAGTCCGATTTCCATTGCTTCTCCCTTCTGTGGACAGTATCGGGCTATGTGTCCTGTTACTTCACAATTAAAACGATTCCTGGTAGACGTGGAATGACCTCCGTTTTTCAAGGTTATCATGTAGTTTCCAGTAATCAGTAGGAACTGTGCATTTGTGGACGACATAAACTTAGTATGCTGCTAGACTGATTCCATGCACCCCTGCAGGATATGTTTTCCCTTGGTCAAGCTAGGTCCCAGTGCCTCTGTTAGCCCCCCCCTACACCTAGGCTGGGAATAAACAGTTCTTGCAACTACTGAACATGAAAGCTCTGTTCCCTCAGGAACATGGTGACAGACCTAGAACTTTTCGCTCAGTCACCCGTGCTCTCTTTCGCTCAGAGAAATATACAAGGAATACACAAAGGGATGTTTTTCAATATTCAACCATAGTGATTCTTGTATAGAAAACGTGAGCTGCAACAATTAATAGACAGCAGCAGACAAAACATATAATGAGTGTCAAAACAGTAAATTAAACAAAGAGTTCCACGTTCTGTTTAAGTTAGCTGATATATGCATACATATACAGGAATTATAACAATCTAACATACTCCTACGATACAAACCATAACCTATGTTTCTAGGGTGGGAGTGTATGGTCTGCCAAGAAACCCCCCTCTGGATGATCTAACCCCTTTACCTAGTTGGTAAGAATGTAAAACCCCGTCTTGGTAATGAACTGGACACCCCTCATCGAGATGTCAGTCAGCTGCAAGGCAAAAGCTTCAGCAAACAGGGAACCCTCGAAGTCAGCAGAAGTGTCTCCTTTGATTGTATTGGGAAACAAAAGGAAATATATAGAAAAGGGCATCCTTGCCTTGGGCCGAGATTGTGATCAGGCTGCCATTGTTTGTATTTCACAGATAGTGTGTGTTGCCATATGGATGTAAAAATAAACACATTTGTATTATGCATGTGAGCGCCTTGTACCTAATGCCAAGGCAGTGTGATAGTGTTCTGTGTCAGCAAGCTAGTAGTGTTCCCAAGAAACTAGCCCAAGTGTCACAAATGCAAATGTTTGTCAAAAGTTGATGTAGCAGAAAAGAGAAGGCATCTTTAGGAAAGGACCGTTTACATGTAAAATGGCTCTATTTCCTACCGGGACTAACTTGGGCACATGACAAGGTCCCATATACTTGCTGGGTCTCTCAGGGCCAGTTCCGCTACTCTGCGAACCACCATCTTCTCAGTCTCCTCTGGGTTCCTGAGCATGATTATAAGCACTGGTGATCTCCACTGCATTCTCTAGGGTTACTCAGCTATGCTGCCTTACCCACTTACTGGAGGATGTAAGGAAGCCAAAAATTGTTCGAGATATATTTTTGCTAATATTATTTAATTGTTAGCGCTTTTTAAGTTTTAGTCACCTAACTCTCATATCTTCCACTCTATAATACAAGGCTCTAGGGGTTTCTCTTCCTTGATTTGCCGCAGCGACTTTGTATGTTTCATCATCTACCCCTCATCGTTACAAGATGATCTACTTAATGTCCACATAGGGGGTAGATCCTCTTGGATTGGCTGCCTGGAAGGCAGTCTGCAGGTCACCTGTGAGAAGGGGTCCCAAGTACTGACCCCATGAGTCCTCTGGTCAGGCTGCAGCTTGAGCCAAGCTTATTATTGAACACCAAATCGGGGTCTTCTCCCTCCCACATACCTTTTGAAGGCTAGCCCAACACATCTGCCAGATTGCCTATCGCAACATCCTGGGATTGCACCACTTTATCTATATGTTAATCCTGGCTCTTCATAGCCTAATGGAAAGTCTCACAGTCTTAGGTGGCCACTGCTAGGAATATTTCCATTGCTTTTTCTAAGCGTCTTGGCCACAAAAGCCTCTGATTTTACTTCTGACACTACACTGTGGTTTCCTGATTTGTGTATGGTGAGTTTATACGAAACAAATATACGGGGTAGGAGATTGTCCCAATGGTAGGAGAAGGTAGCTGATGCTGGTTTTTCTGAAATATGTTTTGTTAAACCTACGCTTTAATGCCAATGTACCGCAAAAGAAAGGCACATTTTAGAATGCATGTTTTCAATTTCCTTACAAAGTGCTTTGAATTTTAAATGTGACATAATAAAGCACATTGTTGTGAAAAACACATTTTAAATATTAATACACTATCTCCAACATAAATAGAAATGTCTCAAAACATTGAAAAATATATTTGCAGTTTTAGACTAACAATGAATACTAATGAACTAAACTGAAAAATACATAACAAGTATCATGTATAATGTGATCTTATGTTGCAATTTTGTGGGTCAGGTGATACCTATTAACCACTTCTGCCTTGTGCCGTTCAGTGGATGTACTAATTCACACAGCTGAAATTTTCCTGATTTTGGTTGCAACCTAACAATTGTTTGAAAAGGCTTGAATGTTTGAATTAAAATGCTTTCATATGAATTCAGTTGGAGTAATTCTGATAGTGTTGGATTGATTTCCAAATTGTTATGAATCCCATGTGAAGGCATTAAGTTATGTTCTAATTTTCCAAGACAGTAATTGCAGATTGTCTGATATTCGCAACCACTGTATCTTTCTTCTGCAAATAGAGAGAAAGTCAAGTTTCTCCATGCTGTTTTTGCCTTCATCTTCTATTTTCTCATTAGATCGATCATTTTAACTTGCTTCTTATAATATGTTCTTTGGCAACAAATGCAAATCTGATTCGTTATTTCCAAAATTGTTTCTTGATATTGAAGAATATCCATTTCATAATTGGCCAAGTCCATTAATATATTTTTTGCTTGTTTCTGAGTGAAGACAGCCTCTGGACAGCTATTGCTCTCAGAGACTACATCAAACTATTTACACTGTATATAGTCTGTAATACTGTTGACATGTGCTAGATTTGAGTGAAGTTTTTATATACTGTTCTTTGTTTGTTTTCCTCTTGTAAATCATCCGTAGATAGGGCATTTTCCTTCAGATTCTTTTTTCTAGGCCCACTGCATTTCCGTGTAAGACTTCATAACAATTTTCTTCATGTCTGTGAGAAAGCATGCAATTATTAATTTAATGGTAACTCTCTTCAAGTTATGATGATCGATTCGAAATCTGGTAAAAATATATCATACCACACCTGCTGGGCCTGGGTCACCTACCTAAGAACCACGCACATTACTCTTTCCGGTAAGAACAGATTCCCAGTAACCTCCCAATGTATTTGGGAGACACTAGATCTCTTTAATCGTATCTGACACTGATCCCGCACCTTCCCCATTCGTAGTTCTAGCACTAGTCCATACCTACAAAGATGTGTACAATACTCATATGTTACTGTCACACCCCTCTGAGACTAACTATATTCTCTACTGCCCTTTGTCTCATATCTCACCCTCACACCGATGCTGCAGCCTCAACCCACCATCCCATGTTGCATGTTTTACCAAACAGGCTACGCCTTTTGATGAGTCTCATAAATACTACAGTGATGTACATGTCGACAATGATTCCTGCTAAATGTTTTTTTCTTCTCCCTTCTTGTTTTCTTCTCTGTATAGCTTTTGTAATTCTAAAAATGGCAATAAATTATTTTGAAAAGATAAGACTTCATAACAATGTCCTACATGTCTGACAGAAAGTACACAATTTTTCAGTTGACGGCAACACTCTTTGTGAAAGTATGGTTCAGTATTCAATGTGTGTCTCTAATTTCCATGGACAATGTTGCAGCAGTTTCATCTTGTCTGTTCTTATTTGCATAATTTGTGTTTTTATAGGTTGAAATTAAACAGTCCAGGATTTTATTGTGATTTATGATGGATTTAAAGAGTTTTCTTTTGACATTAAATGCTTTTTCAACACTCTGGTGAACATATTGTTTCTGTGTGTGTTTTTCTGTCTTTTTTCTCAAGAAAGGAAGTGTTTGGAGCAGAGAAGTGAGGACACACATTTTATAGAACTTTCCAGTAATGTTCCTAATTTTGTCCCTTCTTGTCTCAGTGTGGATTTTTTCAAAATAGGCAGCATTTTTGCTGGTGGAATGGCTAACTGTGAATTGTTTTGTCTTCTGCAAAGGTTTTGTACTTACTTTTTCACCATTAATGTTAGGGTGTTTATACACTGCCTTTACTTCTTTTTATACACTATCCAGTAATTTTGTTTTTCTGTACATGTCTACCATTTCTGTTCTTGTTTATGTCTTATGTCTCTGCTGTACAATTTCATTTTTTGCTTTTCCCAGAAGCGTTTGGTAGACATTGTGTAAATGTTCGGAAATCTGTTGTATAAAATAGGGGTGGGCGGTAAACTCTGCTCCTCTGGGGGCATTCACAGAGTTTTGCCCATTCCATGGAGTTCCGGAAAAGCTTCACCAACCGCCGCATGGTGGAGTATTTTGCGCATGTGGCTCATCAAAGTTAAGTTGGTGAGTGTGAGCTAGAAAATCGGATGCTAGGATGAATCCCGGTGCAATTGTTTAACGCGGATGGTAACGGCAGGCCACTACATCTCAAGTTGAGAAAGCTGCCACTCGCGTTGAGAAAGCTGCTACTCGAGTAGAAAATCTACTTGAGTGGCAGAAGAGGCAGTGCCCTCTGGCGCACCGCGTGGTGACGTTCGCACACATTTTACAACGCAGGACAAGCCCACGGCGCCAAAAATCAGCACAAGCAGCGCGATGTACCGAAATTCCTCCACTCGTGGAACCCCACGGAATCTCGCAGAGTTTTTAGCTAACCCCACTGATTTTCACAGAGTGAAACTCAGCGAGTTCCACCCACCCCTATTATAAGAGACATGTAATAGGAATGGTTTCACTGTCAATGATCCTAAATTATTTTATTTGTTAACCCCTATTTTGTTTTTCTAACAGTATTATACAATAATATTGACCTGATTTATGTTAAAATATGTAAATGATGATGTATAATCTTTAATTTGTCTGGAAATTCTTTGTAGAACAAATACAGATATATTGCTTTCCAACAGTTACCAGAGTGGCTATCATTGTTGCAGTTATTTGGTAGTACTGGACTTTGTTTAGAGCCCAGTTAGTGTTATAAAGCAAAGAGATTTAGCTTTACTTCTTCATTGTATTACTTATTTACTTTTCTATTTGCTTTAATTGTCATATGACCAGAAATATGTGTGTGGTAGTATTAGGCTGTGTTTGTAGACCACTTTGTCTTAACAAATAAACACATAATGCTCCACTTGTGCATTGTATTTCTGATGTAATTGTTCATTGGTGTTCCTTATCACGTGACTGTAAATGGGTGTTTCACTTGCCTAGCTACGTTTATAACTGAAGTATAGTTTCGTTTTTTGACACCACTGGTGATTTTGGTAGTATTGTGCTACATTTGTAGCCCAAAATGAATGTAAGCCAATGCTTTACAATATGTCAATGTTAAAGTGCATTCCTATTGATCAATCATCTATCTCCATATATATTTGTTTCTGTTGCTGATTGTGCCTCATTCTTGTATATGAGTGGAGGTTCAAGATGGTGCATGTTTGGCTTATTGGGCACAGTTTTATTTTTTGAGCCAGAGAGAATGTCAAGTAATTCGATTTTGAAGTGAATTTGGGTTTGAATGGAGTAGACTTTAGATGAATTGGGGAAAGAGATTTGAGATGGAATCAGTTACTCCCTCTACAGTCCACTGTTAGTGCATGTGAGCATCTGCGCTTTATCATTATCCACTGTAGTGTGAATGATATAGGTCACCTAACTGGAGTTAGACTATAAATTGAGATGAAAGAGACATTTTCCAACTTAATGTCTGAGTTTCCAAAGACGCATTCTGTCTTCTCCAACATTTGTCAGAGAGAAAAGTAGAAGTGCTCTACTTTAAATGCTGTAAAGTTGGAGAAAACCCAAAGAAATGTTAACAAGACTGTCTCAGCATTCCTTAGAGATCATGGAATGTCTTTCAGTTTTCAATTGACTATCAAATATTCCAATGCAGCACTGTATCATTCAGATGGTGTGTATTTTACATGCTAAGGAAACCATGTTTTGCTTTCTAACTATAAAGATTAGCTTATTCAACATATTTAAGTATTTTACTTTAGCAGTACTTCCTAGATTCTTTAGTGGTGGTACCACTGTACTCTGTCATTTTTTTAAAAACGTTTAAATCTTTAAAAGCAACTTTCCCTACCACTATTGAGTTAGGTACAGTGGCTGATTACTTCCTTTATTATACAGCATGATTAAACACCTGTGTTTCAGAATGAAACAAAAAACACAGTAAAAGTGTGTTGGAAACATGGCTGCCTTTTCATTTTGGAAGCTCTTTCATTAGCCAATTAGATTGAGTTTTGTCAACACCACGTACAGCAGTAGTATGTGGTACTGCAGCAGCCACAGAAAGCACTAGGTTTTTGTGCCTTGCATCTTAAAAACCACTGGACCTATTCACTTCAAATATCAAAAAGAATTATCTACACTACATGATCTTTATTTTTGCCAAATTTCTTAAACATTCTGTGAGAAAATGGTTTGTTGGTTGGCTAAGGTGTGATCCCTGGTCAAGCAACAACCACTATCCCTAGCAGGGAGAGCCACAAAAACTCACTAAACTAACCAGCTCTTAACCCTGGGTAGCTTGGAACAAAAAGTAGTCAGGGTTAAATTGGAGGCAATGTGTAAAGTATTTATGCAGTACACTAACAATAATACACTAACAATAACAAACACAACACAAGAAAAGTCCCACACCAATTTAGAAAAATAGAGTAAATTGGAATAAATTATTTGACATAAACATGACAAAAATCCAATTAGCAGAACCGGAGTTATTCATTTTTTAAAGATTTTTGCAAAATTGAGTGCATAAAAGATAAAAGCACCAACCGCAGATATCTAATTGCGTGAGACTAGGTTAATGTAAAAAAATATTGCCAATAACCCTGGAGCATGGGTCCGAAACAAGAAATGCATTGGGCTCGGTCAGCGCCTACCTTTGGGCTTAGAAGAATTGCCAATAAAAATGCTCTGAGAAGATAAAGTTCAGCAGGACAAGGCTGCAGGTGGTGTCCAAGGAAGCAGCGTTATTGTCGGGGAGCCGCTGGATGAAGTCACAGTGAAGTTTTCTACTTTCATTCATAGTCACTTTTTTGGAAGTCAACAATCTCCAGAGGAATTAGGCAGGTGGCTGTATCCCAGGGTTATCCAAAGTTGGTCCTGGAGGGCCAGATCCATGCCAGATTCTTAGCATATCCCCATTTAGATTAATGTAGTTATCTTAAAAATGTGGCATGAATCCATCCCTTTTGGACCGACTTTGGAGAATCCTGCTGTAGCAAAAAGCAAGGTGGTTGGATATCCCTTTGGCGAAGGACCGATGAATTGGATTTGTTGCTGCGGAGAAGAACGTAGTGGAGCAGCCGCAAAGTCAGGCAACTGGCAATAAACTTTGGGTGGATTGACGAGAAGGTTGGTCCCGATCTGCCCTCGGTTCTTTGGGCAATTTTTTGTAAAACCTTTCCAATACCAAGTTTTAGATTTTGTCTATCTGGTCACATTTAGCACCACAGCCAAGGATCCATGATTGATTGGCCACCAATTGGGGATTCAGGACTCACTCAGCCTTGGTCCAGGTGCAGGTGCAAGGTGATGGGAGTCTTTTATATCTCTGTGGCTCTAAACAGGAGGCCAACAAACTTGCTCTTGCAGTCACTCTGGTATTCCTGGGTTCAGGAGAACATGCAGGCTCAAACAGCAGTGCTGACCTCTGAGGGTTCAAGGAAGACTCCAGACCACAAAGCAGTCCTTCCAGATACACCAAAGCAGAATTGAGGAGTGCATAGCAGGCCAAAGCAACATGCAGTCCTCTGAGAGTCCTTCTGCAGGTCTAGAAAGTAAGCTGAACAGTGGGTTTGAGAGCCCTAGTTTTATACCTGGAGAAGTTTCTAGAGGTTTGTCTTTGAAGTACCTGGAATTTTCTGACTCCCCCACCCTAGCTCGACACTGGCTGCAGAGACAATGTGGAGGTGGCAAGCCCTTTGTGTGAAGGCAGAGAACAGCCTATTCAGTTGCAAGTGGGCTGTGCCTAGTTCTGCCCCACCACCAGCAGATGGCCCATTCAGGCAAACCTAATCCCTTCTATTTTATGACTGTCTGTGAGGAATTCAGAAATCTGTAATTTACACCCAGTCATTTGACCCAGAGGAGGTAGCAGGCACCAAAACGATAAGGGCAGGAAAATGCCAATTTTCTTAAAGTGGCATTTTCAAAATTGCAATGTAAAATCCTACTTTATTACTAAAGAGGATTGTTACTTGCAATTTAATAGATACCAAAGATCAAATGCTTATCTGTCCCCAATGAAATGTTTGCACTTATTAAATATAATAAGGCAACCCAATGTTATCCTATATGACAGACAGGCCTCAGAGTAGTGAAAAACAAATTTCAGAGTTTTTCACTACCAGGACATGTAAAACTAAAATGTACATGCCCAGCATTTTAATGAAAATGCATGCTGCCCTATGGGCTACCTGGGGCCTTCCTTAGGGGTGCCATATATGTATTAAAAGGGGACTTAATGGCTTGGCAAGGGGGGGTATATTAGCAAGTCAAATTGGCAATTTAAAACTGCATTCAGGCTGTAATGGCAGGCCTGGGAGATGGTTATTGGGGCTACTTAAGTGTGTGGCACAAAGTGTTCTGCAGGCTAACTAGAAGCATTTAATGAACAGGCTCTGGGCATATGGCATATACTCTAAAAGGGACTCACAAGTAAATGAAATATGCCAATCAGGTGTAAACCAATGTAACCATGTTTAGGGTAGTGAGCACAAGCACATTAGCACTGGTCAGCAGTGGTAAAGTGCAAAGAGTCCTAAGGCCAACAATAACAAATTGACCACCCTAAGGCTGATAGGTCTTATAAATCTGTTCAGCTGTTTTCGCACCATGTCCAATATAAATGTCTATGGCAAATGCATTGATGGAAAAACCCCCATTTTATCTTCGCACCCCCTTAATAATTCACCATAAAACTTTCCATCATCAGCCAATGTAGAAAAACTATAGGTCTGAAAAGTTTCTTGGTAATTCGTCAAATGAGAACAAAGGGCCTGACTTAAATCTTTGTGGACGGGTTACTCCATCATAGCTGTGACGGATATCCTGTCCAACGAATTATAAATCCCAAAGGATATAAAAGGATTTATATTTAGGCAGATGGGATATCCATCACTGTTGTGATGGATTAACCAATCCGCCAAGATCTAACTCAGGCCCAAATTATTAGGAAGCAAAAATCCAAGGCATTCCTATCTCTGGGAATCCTAACTATAAATGCATAGTGTTACCACCACTATATCTATCTATCTATCTATCTATCTATCTATCTATCTCTCTGACTATCTATCTATCTATCTATTTATCTATCTATCTCTCTATTTCTATCTATAAATATATATATATATATATATACATATAACTATGTCTGTCTATCTATCCATCTTTCTATCTCTCTCTCTATCTATAGATCTATATATAGGGAGAGATATAGATATAGCTATATATAAGATATATAGTTATACATATATATAAATATATATATGTATATATAGATAGATAGATAGATAGATAAATAGATAGATAGATATGTATATGTATATATATAAAAGCCAAAGATACAGGGATGTTATAGTTCGCCTCAGATTTCACTCATGCAAAACCAGCAGTTATAGTTACCTGAGCTAACTATATCTTATGCCCCCGCAATGCACTGCTTATTACCTCACATATTACATCATTCATGACATGGTCAGTGACATCACTGATCACATCACCTAGGGAGTGTAAGAGGTTATGATTTTTAAATATATATCGTGAGCTACTACAAAAGTTAAATTAGTATACAAGGTGTACTGCTAATTAGTGATGCTCATTCTAGCATACATTCTGCGAGTGCATGGCTGACTGTGCGTATCCATGTGTGAGTGGGTGTCTGAGTGGTGATATGGGTGGGTGTGTGAGTGGCTGTATTGATATATATGTAGGTGTATGAGTAGCTGTGTGAGTGAGTGAGTGGCTGTGTGTAAGGCTATATTGGTGAGTGAGTGAGTATGTCAATGGCTGTATGGGTGAGTGACTGGCTGTGTGAGTGGCTGTATGGGTGGGTGAGTGAGTGGGTGTGTGAGCAGCTGTATGGGTGAGTGATTGGGTGTCTGAAAGGCTGCATGAGCAAGTGACTGGGTGTGTAAGTGGTTGTATGGGTGAGTCAGTGGGTGTCTGAATGCTGCATGAACAAGTGACCGGGTGTGTAAGTGGTTGTATGGGTGAGTGAGTAGCTGTTTGAGTGGGTGTTTGGTTAAGTGAATTGGTGTATGAGTCGTTGTGTTGGAGATTGAGTGTCTGGGTCAATGGCTGTATGTATGAATAAGTGGATGTGTGAGTGCTTGTATGGATGTGTGAATGTGTATATAGTTTGTTGTGTGGTTGTGTGAGTGAATGTGTAAGTGCTTGTATGGCTGAGTGAGTGGCTGTGTTGAGAGGCAGTATGGGTGAGTGAGTGGATGTGTGACTGTCTGCATAGTAACTAGGTGGGTGTTTGAGTAGCTGTATGGGTGAGTGTGTGGCTATGTGACTGTCTGTGCGGTGAGTGACTAGTTGCATGAGTAACTATATGGGTGAGCAAGTGGTTATGTGACTGGCTATATGAGTGAGTGAGTGGGTGTGTGAGTGACTCTATGGATGAGTGAGTGGTTGTGTGAGTACTTATATGGATCTGTGAATGGGCATGTGAATGGTTGTGTGGGTATGTGAGTGGGCATATGAGAGGTTGTATAGGGGTGTGAGTAGATGTGTGAGTGGCTCTGTGGATGATGTCATCAGTAATGTTATTTGAGATGTCATCAATGATATCATCAGTGATGCCACTGACCATGTGATGAGTAATATGTGAGGTCAAAAGCAATGCATTGTGGGGATGTAAGTTATAGTTAACTTAGGTAACTATAACTGCTGAATTTAAATGGTTTTGTACAAGTTTAATCTTAGTCTAGCTATAACATTCCTGTAACATTTGTTTTTGTTTCAGTGAATTTTTATGTTTTTTTAAATTCTATTTCCTAATTATAACATCCCTGTAACCTTTGTTTTTTTCCAGTGAATATCAACATTTAATAAAATGTATATCCTAACTGTAACCTGTCACCTTTGAGAGTGGGTGTGTGAGTGGCTGCATAGATAGGTGAGTGGGTGTGTGAGTGGCTGTATGGGTCTCTGAGTGGGTGTGTTAGTTGGGTTGTGGGCATGTAATTAGCTGGTTGGGTCTGTGAGTGGGTATGTGAGTGACTGTATGGGTGTGTACATGGCTGTATAAGTGGGTGTTGGTGTGCCGATGTAGATCTGTGACTGGATGTGTGAGTGTCTGAGTGTGTCTGTGAGTGGGTGCATGTGTGTCTTTGAAGGTCTGTGAGTGGATGGATGAGTCTCTGACTAGATGCGTCAGTGGGTCTGTGAGTGTCTGAGTGGGTCTGTGAGTGGTTTTGTGAGTCTCTGAGTGGGTCTCTGAATGGGAACATGTGTGTCTGAGTGGGTCTGTGAGTGGGGTGCATGGGTGTCTGAGTGGATCTGTGAGTGGATGCAGGAGTGTCTGAGTGGGTCTGTGAGTGGATGTGTGCATCTCTCAGTGGATCTGTGAGTGGGTGAAAGAGTACTTGAATAGATCTGTGCATGGGTGCACGAGTGTCTGAATATGCCTGTGATTGGGTATCTAACTCTCTCAGTGGGAATGTGAGTGGGTGTGTGAGTGGGTCTGTGAGTGGGAACATAAGTGTATGAGTGGGTCTGTCAGTTGGTACATGGTAAAAAAAAGTAGGGGCACACGGGAGCAGGTCCTCGTGCCAGCCCCCCCTCTGTGACTGTCTTCCTGTCCAGCTTACCTGCAGTCTGCTACCCTCTGCTGCCTTTGGTTTTGTGCCTCCTCTGCTCATTTTCTGCTCATTTTTCTTCCTCTCCTCTGCCCGCTTCTGCCCTCTATTTTGTCTCTTTCTACTCATTCTGCCCATTATTTTGCCTCTTTCTATTCGCTCATTCTTCTTGTTTCTGACCTTTATTCTGCCTCTTGTTGCTAGTTTCTAACCTCTATTTTGCCTCTTCCTGCACGTTTCTGACCTTCATTCTGCCTCTTTCTGCTCATTTCTGACCTTTATTCTGCCTCTTGCTGCATGTTTCTGACCTTTATTCTGCCTCTTTCTGCTTGTTGCTGACATTTATACTGCCGCTTTATGCTAGTTTATTACCTTTATTCTGACTCTTGCTGCTCGTTTCTGACCTCTATTTTGCCTCTTTCTGCTCGTTTCTTACCTTCATTCTGCCTCTTTCTGTTACCTATATTCTACCTATTTCTGCTCATTCTGAATTCTATTCTGCCTCTTGCTACTCATTTCTCATCTTTATTTAGCCTCTTTCTGCTCATTGCTGACCTTTATTCTCCCTCTTTCTGCTCATTTATGACCTTTATTCTGCCTTTTGTCTGCTCATTTCTCACCTCTATTCTGCCTCTTATTGCTCATTTCTGACATTTATTCTGCCTATTTCTGCTAATTTCTCACCATTTTCTTTTCTCTTTCCGACCCTTATTCTGCCTCTTTGTGCTCATTTCGGACCTTTATTTAACCTATTTCTGCTCTTCACCGGGACCGCGGGGACCCTCAAAGCTAGCACAGTCCTTGCCAGCTCCCTACCTCTTGCCAGAGCCGGCATCGCTTTCACACACAGGGAGATGTTAAACATGCAGCTCCCTGTGTGTGAAAGCAATTCATCTGATTCTAGATCTGTTGGCAGTGGGCAGGGAAACAGACGAATGTTCCGCTTCCAGCAAGCACAAGCATTTTCACTGCTCTCGCTTGCTGAAAGCGGAGTGTTTGCTGTGGCTTGGTGGGAGCGGTTAAAGCTCCCACCAAGCTACAGCAAACAGCTATGTCCCAGGAGTGGTCACCCTGGGACGTAGCAGGAGTCGGCCCTGGGTAGTCCCCAAGGCCATGATTGACTCCGAGAGGGGGTCCCCCTCCTTTGAAGTAGAAAGTAATGCCCCAGGGAGGTGGAGGTCCCCGGGGTCATTTATGGCCCGGCCCCCTCCCAATTTTAATGCTCATTTGGCCCCAGGGAGGTGGTGGTCACCAGACCTGGGTATCCGCATGTCCCCCCATTTTTATTTCTATGTGACCCGAGAAGGTAATGGTTACCGGGGGGTACCAGCAGCCCCTCTCTTTTAATACATAAGCTGTATGGGTGAGTGAGTGGTTGTGAGAGTGGCTGTATGAGTGAGTGAGTACGTGTGCCAGTACATGTATGGGTCTGTGAATGGGTAGTTTACATACAGCTGCTCACCCTGCTACTCACAAAATCCATACAGCTACTCATACCCACAAAACTACTCACACACCGACTCATAGTCTCCTACAGCTACTCACACACTGACTCACATATCTATACAACCACTCATTACCCATTCACACACCCACACAACCACTCACTATCCATTCACACACCCACACAACCATTCACTCACCCATGCAGCCACTCACACAGACACTCACTCACCCATACAGCTACTAACAGAGCAACTCTCTCACCCATACATCTACTCACACATCCATTCACTCATCCACAAAACCACTTACATACCCATTCATACATCAATACAATTACTCACATGCCCACTAGCCACTCACACAAATACTTACTGTGAAGAACAGCCACTCGCACACCCACTCGCTTACCCATACACCCAGTCAAACAGCCACTCACTTACCCATACATCCACTTACATACCCAGTCCCTCATCCATAGAGCCATTCACACAGCAACTCAGTCAACCATACAGCCACTCTCACACACAATCATACACTTATAGAGCCCCTAACACAGCCAGCGCAGTTACGAGACAGCCACTCATGCACACACTCACTCACCCATACAGCTACTCAGTGCCATACAGATGATATATATTAGAAACTCTATCACTCATTAGTAGTACAAAAAGAATAGTAATTTACCTTGTGCAGTAGCTTAGTATATATCTTTAACTCTCAGAAACATTTACGAAACATTTACACTCATTGGATGATGTCATCAGTGATGTCATTTGAGATGTCATCAATTATATCATCAGTGATGTCACTGATCATGATGTAATATGTGAGGTCATAAGCAGTGCATTGCAGTGGCATTATAGTTAGCTCAGTTAACTTTACTTGGTGAATTTGAATGGTTTTATACAAGTGAAATATGAGCCTAAATATAACATCCCCGTAACCTTTGGTTTTTTCAGTGAATTTCTAAGGTTTTTTAATTGCTAATGCCTAACTATAATGTCCTATTAACCTTTGGTTTTTTAAGTGAATTTCAGCCACCATCATGTTCAAACCTCATAACTGCAAAATGGATTATAACCAACACTCTAAACACATTACTGTCTAAATGACTCTATAGTAGCATGTATGTATGTATACCCTTAATCTGTAACTGCATATATCACTGTATCAGTAAGTCTCTGATTCACTGTATAAGTATTTGAGTGGACCTGTGAGACAGTGCATCAGTCTATCAATGGTTCTGTAACAAACTGCGTGACTGTCTCAGTGCATCTATGAGTGGGTGCATCAGTGTCTCAATGAGTCTGTGATAGGTTGCATGAGTCACCCAGTTGATCAGTGAGTAGGTGCATGAGTGCCTTTGTGCATTTGTAAGTAGGTATATGACTATCTGACTGGATCTGTGAGTGGATACATGAGTGTCTAAGTGGGTGTCTGTGTGAGTGGGTGCATGAGTGTCTGAGTGGTTCTGTGAGTAGGTGTGTGGTTCTCTGAGTGAGACTGTGAGTGGGTGTTTGAGTCTCTGGGTGTTTGGGTGACTGGGTGCATAAGTCTATAAGTGGGTCTGTGAGTGGCTGTGTGAGTGACTATATGGGTGTGTGAGTATCTGAGTGGGTCTGTGAGTCGGTGTATGAGTGTCTCAATGGATCTGTGAGTGAGAGCATAAGGCTGAGTAGGGGAGTGAATGGGGACATGCATGAGTGTTTGAGTGGGTTGGAGACAAGGAGGGCAAATATCTAGGTGGGTCTGTAAGTGGATGCATAAGCCTTTGAGTGGGTGAGTGAGTGGGTGCATGTATATCTGAGTGAGTCTATGAGTGTGTGTGTGACTCTCTGGGTGTATTAGTGAGTGACTAAGCACATAAGTCTCTAAGAGGATCTGTGAATGAGTGTGTGAGTGACTGTGTGGGTGTGTGAGTAGATGTATGAGTGTCTGAGTGAATCTGAGTGGGCGTATGAGCGTCTCAGTGGGTCTGTCAGTAGGTATGTGAGTGTCTCAGCGGGTCTGTGAGTACACACATGAGTGTGAGAGTGGGTCTGTAAGTGGGTTCATGAGTCTCTGAGTGGGTCTGTACATGGGTATGTGACTCTTTGAGTGTGTCTGTAAGTGGGTGCATGAGTACCTGAGTGAGTCTGTGAGTGGGTGCAGGAGTGCCCAGGTAGGTCTGTGAGTGGGTGTAAGAGTCTCTAAATGGGCATGAGACTGTGTGCAAAAGTCTATGATTGAGTCTCTAAGTAGGAGCCTGAGTCTCTCAGTGGGTCTGTATATGGGTGTGTCACTCTCCAAGTGAGTCTGTAAGTGGATGTATGATTATTTGAATGGGTATGTGAGTGGGTACATGAGTATCTGACTGGGTATGACTTGATGTGTAACTGTGTGAGTGGGTATATGAATGGATGTATAAGTGTCTGAGTGTGTTTGAGAGTGCGTACATGAGTCTGTGACAGTGACCGGCGAGTGTGTACAAATATATATATATATATATATCCATTTTTTATATTTCCACCAATATTTGCGAACACATCGCAATAGTCGTGATGTCCCCGCAATGGTACATGGTGGACGCACTATCACACGTGTCGACATTGCGAAACTCGCGTGTGATAAAAAAAAAAATCAATTTTGGGCATATAACTTGTGTCACTAACACACCCATTCTCAAAGATGAGGTCAGAGTGGAGGTACTCTGACCCCTTATGTTGGTTTTCACCGAAATTTTCAGACCCGGGAAACATTCCAATCGATAAAATGACGGCCGCAACTTTCTTTTCAGGTTGCGAACAGCCAATCAGAGCATACCCGCTGGCGTGCGCATTCACGATTTACCATGGAATCATCACAAAATATCCTCAACCACTGTGAAAACACCACAAAATATCCAACAATATCTATATTGTTCGGTTTTAGTTTCTCAAAAACTGCTTCATGGATTTGCACCAAATAACAAAAAGAACAATCTGTGTAACAACATCCAACTTTCTGCCAAATTTGGTGTAATTCTGTCCAGTGGTTCGGGCTATAGGTTCGACAATGCTTTCCTATAGGAAATTAACATTGCAAACGCACCCTTATTTTGCGCCCCTATTTCTCGGTCCCCACTTCATAAATCACCCCCAAACTTTCCATGATGCACGGAACCTACTTTGACACTTTCTTTTGGAAAATTTCATGCATATTGGTCAAATGACGCCAAAGTTATAGGCAAGTCAAAAAATACTTTTCCTATGGAAGGTAGGTCCTAACTATAACTACTGACTTGTTACCACCAGTGGGTAATATATTTATATCACCTACAGTTGGGAACTACCCAGAATTCTCTGCTTCTTTTTTGCATAATTTATGTGGCATTCTATGCCATAAAGGGTATTGTTTTAATACACCCGTTTAGCAGACCCATTCTCACAATCTCTCACTGACACACCTACTCACACATCCATATAACCACTCAAACACCCATTCACACACTCAAACACCCACTCACAGAGCCACACAGCCACTCACAGAACCACACCTCTATTCACCCACCTACTAACAGACCCACACAGCCCGTCACACACCCTCTCATATACCCATACAGTCACTCATTCATACATTCACAAACCCACAAAACCACTTATACTCATGTAGCCAGCCACTCACATACCCATTCAGCTACCCACACACCAACACACACTCATACAGTCATTCAGAAACTCACTCACAGATCCACAAAACTACTCACACACCCCCTTACAGACCTATACAGCCACTCACACACACTCATGTTCCCAGTCAAATACTCACAGGCCCATTAACACACCCATGCAAGGACTCACACACCTACTCACAGGCCAACTCACACACCCACTCAAGGTCTCACACATTTACTCACAGACCCACACAGCCACTCACACACACTCATATACCCACTCACACATCCACACTTACACACCCACATAGGCACTCACACACCCACTCACATACCCATACAGCCACTCAAACAACCACCCTCAGGCCCACAAAACCACTCACACACCCATTCACAGACCCACACAACCACTCACATACCCACTCACAGGACCCACCCAAGCACTCACACACCCATACAGCCATTCAGATATCCACTCAAAAAAAAACCCCCACACACACTTACACACTCACACACTCTCTTACACACTTCTACAGCCACTCTCACACCCAATGTATGAAATCTGTTGTTGTTAAGAAAATGAGTGCTTTTGGTTGGCAGCAGATCTGCAGATCTGTCACAGAGTCAAAATGTGTGGCTATTATGAATTGAATGTGTGCTTTTGGTTGGGGTTCCACAGTAGATCCATGGATCCAAGTGAGAAAATGACAAAAAGGTTTGAAAGACAGAACTAACCAGTGTTTGGGAAAAGGGTTGGCTCTTGTTAGAAATGAGGGTCTCTAGTTGGCAAAGGTAGGTACCTTTGTCCAAATAGGGATCCTTGCTTCTAGTCAGGGTAAGTGGGATACACTTCTAAAATAACCCCTGCTCACCCCCTTGGTAGCTTGGCACGAGCAGACAGGCTTATCTCAGAGGCAGTGTGTAGAGCATTTGTGAACAGATAACCTCGGGATTAACAGCCTCCGCAACGGCGGCTAACAACCTGGCCAATTAAGGGTCCGCCGGGGAGCCTGATTTCAGCGATTTGAGGATAGTCAGTGAATCTTGAGGAGTGATATAAGAGAATTCCGTCAAAGAGGGAGATAAGCTGGAAGTAGGTGAGCTGGATTCGGAAATAGTCGGGAGGGAGAATCCTACCTGACCTGTGGTACCAGACCCGAAGCTGGCCTGTATCATCTGAATCTTATCAATAAAGAACCTCGAAAGTTTCTCATACCATGTGTCTGAAGTAGGAAGGGTGATATACTCAGCACAGGAGGCAACGAAGCTCTGTACAATTGAAAATATTTCTTTGGCATTGTTTTTGGACTGGGAGATGCGTTCCGCATAATAGCGGCTTTTGGCCAGACTAATGGAGGCATAACAAGCTTTCTGGGCCTTCCTAAGTACTATTTTGGTGTGGGGGAAATAGGCCAATCTCCAACATCTTTCAAGTTTTTTACAATACTGCTTTTGCTCTTTGAGCTCACTAGAAAACCAAGGTTTAGAGGGGGAGATTCTGGCTCGCTTATTGGAAGAGGGCAGGGATAAATATTCCACCGCCTGCGAGTTCCAATTCGTGAAGCTCTCCAGAGCTCCACCCAGATCTGTGGAAATGGGAGGCCGAGAATCTGACAAAGCCAAACTCAAGGCAGAAGGATCGATTCTGTGAGACGGTCTGCTCTGGCGGTGCCTACTTGCTGAGTTGGACATCTGAAAAGTCCACGAAAATTGGATTAGAAAATGATCCGACCAAGTTACTTGAAGAGGCTCTTTAACGCATAGAGCAAAATTGGAGCAAACTGGGTCTAAGATGTGCCCTCCCTGGTGTGACGGTGAGCTAATCCATTGGGAGAGCTGAGCAAGGCTCAATGAGTCGCAAAGCTCCCTAGTATCACTCGCCTCCGTGCAGTCTAAATGGATATTGAAGTAAAAAGTAGAAAATTCGAGAATCGCAGGGCCCGGGGAACAATCACCTCATCTAGGGCTTTCAAAAATTTTCCCGCGGGACCGGGGGGGCCTATAGACCAAAGTGCCACCCAGCGTAAAATGAGGCGAGATAATGATGGAGAAATCAAGTGCCTCCCCATCCCCAATTCCAGAAGTCTCGCCGCGGTGGAAAGTCCACATGTCCTCAAACACCACAGCTATGCCTCCGCCTCAACCCACTTTGCGATCTGCCCTGGAGATTTTGTACCCCCTCGGAATGGCAAATTCAATGGCTGGGTTGGAAAACTCATTGAGCCACGTCTCCGTTATAAATAATAAGTTGAGGTGCTTATCCGAGAGAAGATCCCAAATATCCTGGGCATGTTTGACCAATGAGCGAGCATTAATCAGAGTGGCCTGAATACAATGGCCCTTTGTGGTAGTCAGAGGTTGGCAAGCAGAAAGAGCTTCGTCTGCCCGCTTAAGACAAAGACTGAAATTGCAGTTCTCACAGATCGTATTAAGATTATCTAACACTTTCCATGAGCTGGTACACTTACCATAATGACAGTCAAGCACTAGCAGCTCCTTGCGGCTATAGGAAAAGCGAGGGCTGGGCAGATCCGTCGAGAAACGGGCAGCATGGCAGGCGCTGGCCGCTTCCGGCACGCTGACGGGCGCAGACGGGCTTGCCTTCGGCGCGCCAGCGGCGCGTCGGTGCAGCGCGCATATTTGAGTGCAATCCCCAAGAACAACTAGAGCGCGCCCTGCCTAAAATGGCGGCCTCAGTTTCCTACCCCGGGATCCACCAGGAAGAGTAGCGAGGGACCAGCACCTCTAAAGTGCAGCAGTGCAGAGTCAGTTTCAAATTCAATTTCAACTTCAAGTCAGATTCAGGTAAGTTTAAAAATACAGTATATATAACAGTTCAAAATCAATTCAGCTAAAATGCAGAGTGCAGCAAACACAGTGTGTCACTCGTTTCTTACAGCTCCTAATGGCTAAAAATACGGTATTTATAACAGTTCATAAAACAATTCAGCTAAAATGCAGAGTGCAGCAAAACACAGTGTGTCACTCGTTTCTTACAGCTCCTAATGGCACTGGCGTCCGCGCAGCGCGCATATTTGAGTGCAATCCCCAAGAACAACTAGAGCGCGCCCTGCCTAAAATGGCGGCCTCAGTTGCCTACCCATGGATCCACCAGGAAGAGTAGCGAGGGACCAGCACCTCTAAAGTGCAGCAGTGCAGAGTCAGTTTCAAATTCAATTTCAACTTCAAGTCAGATTCAGGTAAGTTTAAAAATACGGTATATATAACAGTTCAAAATCAATTCAGCTAAAATGCAGAGTGCAGCAAACACAGTGTGTCACTCGTTTCTTACACCTCCTAATGGCTAAAAATACGGTATTTATAAC
This sequence comes from Calotriton arnoldi, assembly GCA_963921515.1. Classification (NCBI taxonomy): domain Eukaryota; kingdom Metazoa; phylum Chordata; class Amphibia; order Caudata; family Salamandridae; genus Calotriton; species Calotriton arnoldi. The sequence goes on along the minus strand of CAWUFW010022794.1, from coordinate 44,888 downwards.
AGCTCATAAAACAATTCAGCTAAATTGCAGAGTGCAGCAAAATACAGTGTGTCACTCGTTTCTTACAGCTCCTAATGGCCCAAGCCTCGTTTTTTTTTTTTTTTGCAGATTTATATAGCGCAAACTCAACCCGAAGGTATTGGAGCGCTTTACATGAGCACCAGTTACATTACACAAGGACACATTCATTTTTTGGTAGACGCGGGGAGAATAAGTGATTTGCCCAGAATCACAGGATGCTGAGCCGACACCGAGGCTCGAACCCTGTTCCTCAACTCCAAAGTCGGCAGCTCTAGCCGTAAGGCTGCATATGGTTTGGCGCATGACTACATTTAAGTAGTTTGATCACCAGGACACTGACGATCATCCCTTCCTCATTCAGGCAATTCTCCAATCGGGAGCTTGCTGCGCTTGTGCCACTCATGCCGCAACACTACCAGATCCCCAACGGGGTCCTCCAGCTGCATTGAGTTTATGCATGCTCACAGGTAAGGTCGCTTCTAAAGATCTCCCAATTCTTAAGTGTAATCTTATTCTCATGCCTTGTGAGCCGGTCTGCCCCGTTCCTCTAAACACCCTTTTTTATCACCTACAATTATAGGAACAGCCCCGTGAGTATGTCTCATCTTACTTACTCTTGCACTTTGGGGAATTTATCATACAGCCATTGCGGTTATCATTCACTACCTACATTGGCCCTAGGTAAGCAGCTCTTTCACCAGAGATACAGAGAATGAGTAACATTTTCTCTAGCAATTTCTGACTGCCATGTATATTCCCTGTACAGGGCCTTGCGGCCCTTCCCGGAGTCCTGAAGCTGCTTCCTCACATATAGTAATACAGTGAAAACACTGCAAATGGACACCACACCAGTTTTGAAAAATATGTAATCTTTATCGAAACCAAAAAGAGACCAAACAACAAAAATCCACAGTACAGTAATAAAAATATGACTTTCAGATGGTAGAAATAGTTCAGTTCAAAGCAATTCGCTTATGCAACACTTTTCTCACAAAGTACCTGGGATGCGACACGCAAACAAACAAAACGGGCCACAGGGAAGGTGATGTGTCTGTTCCTTACACTCAGGGAAGGTGATGCGTCGGTTCCTTGCTCCGGGGGAGGTGATGCGTCGGTTCCTTACAGCAGAGCAGGGGAGGTGATGCGTCAGTTCCTTACCGGAGAGGAGTGGAGGTGATGCGTTGGTTTCTTACTGCGTGGGGAGGTGATGCATCAGTTTCCTACCGCGTCCCCCAATGATGCGACAAACTTGGTGCCTCGATGCGATGATCCAGAATGATGCGTGAACTCTTGCAGCTGCACAGCAGGCATTGCGTCGAAATCGGTGCGATGATCTTGGACTTCGGAGATCGGTGCACTCGATGCCGCGTGCGGCGATTTCTTGAGCCGCGGCAGGTGCTGCGACGATTTCTTCGGCGATGTGTCGGAAACAGGTGCGGCTGTATCTCGCTTCTCGAAGTTGCGTTGATTTTACAGCTCCCAGCGGAAAACCGTCTCTAGAGGTCCAAAACAACAGCAGGCACCTCTTTGCAGGTCAGAACTCCCAGCAAGGAAGTTCAGGGGAGCTGGTGGTGAAGTCTTTGTGTCCCTGAGACTTCCGAACAGGAGGCAAGCTCAATTCAAGCCCTTGGAGATCTTCTTTCAAGCAGGGTACACAGCAAACAGCAAAGTCCTTTTCTCCTTTCCTTGGCAGCAAGTAGCCACTGCAGGCCAACCCCAGACAGCACAGGGGCAGTATTCCTCCTCAGCTTCTCCGGCTCTTCTCCTTGGCAAAGGTTCCTCTTGATTCCCAGAAGTGATCTAAAAGTCTGGTGTCTTGGCCCCTCTTTTTATACACAAAAATACTTTGTTCTCTGGAGGAAGAGAGTGTCTGTACCCAGCCAAAACCAGTTCTGTCCTCTCTGGTGCAGCTTCCTGGCAGGAGGTGGAGACAGCATTGTCCTTGGCAGACCAGGCCCATTCAGGTAAAAGGAAATCTCCTTCCTCTACTCTAAATGCAGCCCAGGTCTATTCAGCCCAGCCCTGACTCATCAGACTTCTGGAGCCACTGCCCCTCTCCGTGCCCCTGTCATCCAAAAGCCAGACATGCAATACACAAACCTAGCAGAGGCACACTGGATGGTTAGGCAAGAAAATACCTACTTTCTATAAGTGGTATTTTCAAACACAGAATGTAAAAATCACCCTCACTAAAAGATGCATTTCAACATTCTGAGTTCAAGCATAATAAACTTTATTTTCCTACCTTGTTCCCAGGGGTAGTTATGTTTATAAGATGTTATAAACAAACTCCCCATGCTATCCTATGGGAACAGATAGCCTTGCAATAGTGAAAAACAGAATTGGCAGTAATTCACTATCAGAACATGCCACATACACCAGGGCATTTCCTACCTTTCAGATACACTGCATCCTGCCCACAGGGGTACCTTGGGCCTACCTTAGGGGTGACTGACATGTAAGAAAAGGTAAGGTAGTGTGGGTGCACTTGCCAGGTCGACAAGGCAGTGCCAGACTGCATACAGGCTCTGCAATGGCAGGCCAGATTTGCCTGCCACTGGGTGCAGGGATCAACTGGGGGCACCATATGTGCCCCCTAGGCCACCATCCGGAGGCCTTGCACCCATGGGGACCCTGCTGTGGGCCCCCAAATTTGGATTCCCACAGCCTTTCTGTGTCAGAAAGGCCAGAACAGAAAGGCTGTAGAGATTTGCCTTCGTAATCCCTTGGGCGGAAAGAGCTGCCCTTGGGATTACAGGCCCCTTTCCAAATGGCAGACGGGCTCTCTGAGCCCGTCGTAAGCCATTCGGAATTCCTGTTTGGATTAATTTCCGACCAACTCCATCAAAATGGGTCGGTTGGAAATTAATCCAAATAGGAGATTACGATGCCGTAGGAATGGCTCCGACCTAGGGTCGGACCTGTTTCCTACGGCATCGTAATCGGGCCCTAAATGTTGGACAACAGCAAAGAGATTTTACAGGTATGTTAATTAGTTTGTACTATAAAAAAAAGTGTGTTAAAAAAATGTGTGAGTGTACATAAACTGAAAGAAAAAGTGTAGCTTCTAGAAACTACACTAAAAGGCAAAATAGAAGGGAGCTTAGATGAGAACATTAACTAAAAATATATTGAGCAGCAAGTGAGGAAGTGGAATTGCTAAACTGAAGATACAGTTATATTATCAAGCCAGTATGAATGAATGTGGTAGAAATTTAGATGTGGGTGCTTGCTTATAGTATGCAATCTAATAATATATAATTTGCACTCCCTCACACAGTCAGGCAGGCACTTTTACACCCAGTTACACTCCCACAAAAGTACTTATGTACCCACAATTGATATTGTCAGAAAGTGACTGACACACTCAGTTGCATACACACAAAACCATTCACATACCCATTTACTCATTAATAACAGCACCTCCATCAACAGCCGCCAGCCTTCTGTTTTTCCTGTGCATTTCGGACTAATTTGCACCACAAATTACTGCAATTGTGCCATTCACAGTACATTTTTACTGCAAACAGAGAATTAAACAGAAAAGTGTCATAATGGCTTACATTTGGAAATTTTGCGGAATATCCGTAACATGAAATTATCAAAATTACGCAAATTATGTCGGCATAATTTAAATTTCATTCAGACCTACTGTCAAACTCCTGATCTAAAATTGCGGCCATGTGAAGACTTTTAAAGGGTAATCCAATTAAGATAAATAAAACATTGCCCACATTTGTAGCGTGTTGAATTCCTTCAGGTCTATAGACCTTATAGGACGATGCCACTATGATAGCATGATGTCATGTGAGATGGCATCAGTGATATCATAAATCATGGCATTTAAAATGTCATTAATGATGTAGTACTCGAATGGGATAGTGGGAGATATTTCTGCAGACTGGGCCATGCAGAATCCAATACCAGAATGAGATGAGGTCAAAAGTTTGTTGAGAATTGTAAATATACCTAGCTAGTGATACTTTACAATCAAGGCTTGGGCTAATCTGTTTGTTATACATTCTCTCTGTTTGTATGTAGAATTCCGTGCAACAAATATGTTAGTAACAGGTTGAGTCACAATGTGTAACAGTGTTTATGGGGTCAATAAAGACACTTATTTGGTGTTGGTGGATGGTGCAATATGGATTTCCTTAAAATGGAGGGAGATGGTAGTGGCACACTGATGGTAGAAGTTAGGTACGTATATGCAGTATGGTTGTATTTGTAAGTTATTTGTTTCAAGATGAGCCGTTTTTGACTTTCATTTTATTTATACATTTGTTTATAGACTTGCCACCTCTTTTTCGGCTCCCCAAATCATTGGATCAAGGTTAATGTACATATTGGTCCCTGAGGAAAGAGAATGGTCAGTTGACCATGAAGCACTGAAACGTGGGTCGGCATTGGAAGGCGGTCTGACAGACACAAAGTAATAAATGATTGTTATCTTAGACACAAGAAGGTCGTGGTTATATATAAAGCTCTGAAGTTATGTTTATTAAACTGTATCAACCAACGGGAGGGTTGAAAATTCATACTTCTAATACATTTAAAACTATTTCAGGATGATATAAATTGACTGTGTCTAGCCTGATGTTCAGACCCTGATGATGCTGAATTTCGTTTAATTGGTTGAATCTGAATGACTGTGGTTGAATGTGGGTGAATGATCGAGTTTTAGGGTTGTTCATTAGGGGCAGGTAGGTGTTGGTAATAATGAATTTCGGAAATTATTTTTCTATGTGTATTTGATACATTATGATACAGTGATAAATTATTTGAGTCCATACAAGAAGGATTGTTAGACATTAGATATATATAACTTGATTCTGATTTAATAAAAATATTCATTTATGATATATTTTTTCAGTTCTTCTGACTTCATTTATTGGATTGTTTATTATTTTGGACTCATTAGTGTATGAAAGAAACAATGGATTGGCAAGTTCTTTCTTATAGTGTTTTTAGTTTCCCTGCCCTCCCTCCAATTACTGTTTTCAGGGGCCCCTTGATGTTCTATTGCCAGTCCCATGTTTCCCAACACTCTGAAGAAATAGCCCCACTCCACTTGACCAAATGCTTTTTCAGTGTCAAGGGAGAAGGCTACCTCCCCACCACAGTCTCATCGGACGCGACACCTAAGTTGTAGAATAGGTCTTATGTGATGTCTTGTGGTTCAACCTGGGGCAAAGCCTATTTGATCCCGATATGTTAGTAGTTAGATTATATTTTTTAATTAGTACGCTGGTATCTTGGCCAGGAATTTGATGCCTGAGTTTATGGGTGAAATATGTCTGTATACAGTACAGCGACGTGGGTCTTTTGCATGCTTCAGGATTAAAGAAATGATTGCTTTATTGAATTCTTTGTAGAGCTCACGACTCATTTACACATCTTTGCAGATGATACACAAAAGATTGTCCACTGAAGCAACCATGATATTGTAGAATTCAACTCAGAAGACATCTTCTATGGGGCATTTTAATGGTGTCTGTAGTTTCTTCAACTGTTATGTTGTGTTCCAGAAAGCTCCGCTATTCAGCCATTAATGTGGGTAGTCTCGGGTTTGCAAGAAAAATATTTTCTTGCCTTTTGAACCACCATCTTCAGACAAGTATAAGCCTAAAAATTATGTGGTGGGCATTTTTAGTATTCCCACCTGATGTATTACTAATTGATTTGTATCCTTTCTGTAGGAAAGTGCCCTTTTTGTATGGTGATCTTCCACTTTTTGCTCCAATGCTGATTGTTATGACTCTAAAAGTGCACTGGAGCAGGCTGACCAAGCCCCAGTAACATACATAAGAGGGTCCCTGAAAAAGTACTTTAGTGGGGGAGTAACCAGGGAAAACACAAGAAAAATAAACACAAAAACTAACCCCACAGGATATTTATAAATTCGGTAAAGTATCCAGAATAATATGCCCCACAAGACATGTAGATTAAATCATTTATTTATCAGAATATATATATCATTTTTTTATATAAAATGTTTTCACATTATCAATCATACATATTCAAACATATTACATATAAAAAAAAACAATCAAAATATTGAACAGACATTAAAAAAGAGCCCCAACAGCACATGATAAAAAGCCTTACAATACTTGTACATGTCTCCACGTACGTACAGAGCCCGGTATAATATGAGATATGAACTCTATCTATGAGTTACAGATGGCCTTTTGACCACTACATAAATTTTGCGCCCTGGAGTGTCTAAGTACATGGTACCTCCGAAACGCGCGTCGGCGCATTCCTGTTGTTTATTTGTATTTTGTATGTAATTTTTTATGTATGTCTATCTGACTTCAGTATTTATATTGTACTGTTTTTTCACTTCATGGTTGTGTTTTTGTGTTTGTTATTTTGGAGACATGTACAAGTATTGTAAGGCTTTTTATCATGTGCTGTTGGGGCTCTTTTTCAATGTCTGTACAATATTTTGATTGGTTTTTTTATATGTACTATGTTTGAATATGTATGATTGATAATGTGAAAACTTTTTTATATAAAAAAATGATATATATATTCTGATAAATAAATGATTTAATCTACATGTCTTGTGGGGCATATTATTCTGGATACTTTACCGAATTTATAAATATCCTGTGGGGTTAGTTTTTGTGTTTATTTTTCTTTTTTTGACCAGGCCCCAGTGCCAGTGCTTTCTCCCTAAAAGTGATATGTGTGTATTGGTAACCCCAACTGCCAAGGACTTCAATCCCCTTAAAGTCCCTAGTATATGGTACCAGTGTCACACTGGTACCCAGGGAATGGGTGTTAAAGGGGTCACCAGGGCCTGAAGCACTGTTTGTGCCACCCAGAGTGACCTAAGTAAACTACTGACAGCAAGTCTGCCATTACAGACTGCAGGAGCAGTGCAAACTGCTCAAACTCGACTTTGCCCTCACCATGTGTGGCAGGGTCAAAGTGCTATCTTCAATATATGTCATTCACCCATAAAGGTAGTCCTCCTTACCCCAGGAGGCAGGGTGCATTATATTAAGGGTGAGGACATATAAGTGGAAGCTTATATGTCCTGTAATGACCTTTTGTATCAAAGGCTACTATAAGTGTCCAGCAGTCCTTAGATAACTGGCTGGCAACCGACAACCTCAGGGTTTCCCGCTCCATTATGGTACCATCGAAATATGCCATGTTTGGTATCAAGCAACTTGCTTCCTCACTCCTGACACGATTCTCATGGCAAAGGTGGCATGGCATGCACCCAGGTGGCTACTTTAGATGTTGCTCCCATGGTTGCCCCAGCCTTTCCTGTGCATTGCCTGGCAGCCCGCAGCTGCTGCCACCAAGACAGGATTCTGACCCTCTGCCAGGAGGTGTGAACTCTCCCGGGAGTCAGAAACAATGGCCTGGATGGGAAGGAGGTCACACCTCCCTCCCTGATAGGATGGCTAGTGAAGTGGTACATCAAGGTAATAAGCTTCAAAGCTTTCACCGCCTATGATATGCAGTCAAGCTACCTCTTAAAGGAAGAAACAGCCATACCCATTCCCCAGGCACATTTGCACCCAGGCAGGTAGGAAAATTAAGTAGTCAAGAGGTGTACATCCCCAAAAGGCTAGCCACATCTATATGGTGGGCCTCCTTGGTCTGTACAGCTGAGGACGTCCTCTGCCATTTTTTAAAGTGGTAGAATAGAGGGTGATGGGTAGGAAAGGTCACACACCCCTGGATGTGGTCACCTCAGGGTCAGATTAGCCATTGGGTCTAGTTGCCCATTAACACACAAATCTAGGATTTAAGAGCCACCCCTGACACCAGAACATCAGTTCTGATCTGACTTGCAAGAGGTCAAAGAAAAGACCTGTGTCTGTGATAACAGGATCTGCACAAATCAAAGGTGTGATACTCTGCACCTGTGGCAACCTTCCTGGAACTGCACGACTGCACCTCGTCCGGGACCAAAGCTCGGTTCCCTAAAACAAAAGGACCCTTTTGAGAGCCAAAGGCATCACCTGACTTCCCCAGACTAGTGGCCCCTGCAACTGCAGGTAAAAAGAGTGCACGAGAACTAAAGAATTGCTTGCCATCTGGCCCTCTGAGGAATCACCCAAAAGTAGATAGTTCAGTGCATTGTGGGAAATGTAGCCCTAACCTCCACCAAGAGAAAGGCAGCTACTGTGTTCCCCCGGACCTCCGTACGTTGAACAACTTCCTGCTGACCTTACCACTGCCAAGGCTTACTGGTCGCCATTCAGGCAAGCACCACCTTTACTTGACAACCCATCGAGAGGGAACCCAGCAAAACCATCATCTGAGGTCAGCAGCAGCTTTGTTGTTGACTTTTTGCACCCAGTTCCCCATCAGGACAGTGTAAGCAGTAAAACTAGCTCCCCTGCAGCTCCCTTTCAGCACCTTGGAAAGCCAGGACAACTCTGCACCTGGACTTCTCGAGCCAGGTAAAATGTAACTGACTTTTGTGGGCGGGTCCTGGGACCTGCATCACCTTAACCCTCCTGGGGTTTATGTTTATGTTTATGTTTAAGGGTTTTGTATAGCGCATAGCTGGCCGTGGGCCTCCCAGCGCTGCGGAACAGGAGTAAGTGCGGATGACTCTCAGCATGGGAATAGCCAGGTCTTTAATTTCTTTCTGAAAATTCGTTCCTCCGTGGTCACTCTTAGCTCTGAAGGCATTGAGTTCCATAGTTTTGGTGCCAGATGTGAGAAGGATCTTCCCCCCCATCTGGATCTCCTTATTCTGGTTGTTGTGGCAAGATGTTCCGAGGAGGATCTCAGAGTTCTGTCTGGTGTGTATGGGGTGATCAAGGTTTTCAGCAAAGTTGGGCCTTTTCCCTTTAGAATCCTATGTACTATGCATAACGCTTTAAACTTAATCCTTGCATGCACGGGCAGCCAGTGTAATGATTTCAGGGCTGGCTTGGTGGATTCATGCCGAGGAATTTTTCGGAGAAGTCTGACAGCCGAGTTTTGTACCACCTGCAGTCTGTTAAGGACGTATTTAGGTGATCCCAGGAAGAGAATGTTCCCATAGTCCAGGCGTGACACCACCAGTGCCTGAACTACGGTTCTCTGCGCTTTCTCTGGGATGCGGTCCATGATCTTTCTGAGCATCCGCAGGATTCCGAAACAGGTGGCAGCAAGTTTGCTGGCTTGAGTTTCCATTGTGAGGTTGTGATCTAGCCATACTCCCAGGATTTTTATGGAGTTTTTATGTCCTGGTGGGTGCCCTAGTTCTTCTGGCCAGTTCAAGGAAATTTGTAGATTTATTTTGTTGCCCAAAAACATGAGTTCTGTCTTATCCCCATTAAGTTTTAGCCTGCTGTAGGTCATCCAGCTGGCTATTTTTTCTAAGCACGGGGCTACCAAGTTGTTTTTCAATTCAACCTCCTTTGCCACAGAGATTACCAATTGGGTGTCATCTGCGTAGGTAATTATTGACAGCCCAAATTCCTGGACAACGTCAGCTAGCGGCTGCATGTACAGGTTAAACAGTGTGGGGCTCAGGGAAGAGCCCTGTGGAACCCCACATGTGACTTTAAAGTTATCTGACAGAAATCCTCCTTCGGCGATTTGAAAGGACCGGTCATTCAGAAATGATACATTCCATTTTAGGGCATGCCCTTGAATCCCTGCCCTTTCAAGCCTGGTTGCGAGCGTCGCATGGTCCACAGTGTCGAACGCTGCACTCAGGTCTAGCAGAAGGACAGCGGCCTCACCCCCAAGGTCTAGAATGCCCTTCAATTTTTCTGTTACCAGCAATAGGGCGGATTCGGTACTATGTGCTGGTCTAAACCCCATTTGGGTCGGATGGAGGATCGCATTCTCCTCTAAAAACTGGGACAGTGAGGAGTTTACATGTTTTTCGGCTATCTTACCTATCGTGGGGAGGAGTGAGATAGGGCGAAAGTTCGCCAAGTCTGTTGGATCTAGATGTGGTTTTTTTATTAACGGACGTACTACAGCGTGTTTCCAGGTTTTTGGTACTGTACCCTGGCTGAAGGAGAGATTGAGTAGTGTTGTAGCAGGTTTTATAACTGTGTCCCCCACCTGTGCCAGTATGTGGGGGGGAATGGGATCCAGAGGGGAGCCAGATTTTATTCCATGTAGGATCTTGGTTGTAATGTCTAGATGCAATTCAGGGAAGGCCTCGAGGGTGGGTTTCCCCCAGGTCTCCGTGTCTGCTAAGTTACCCTGCAGGTTTCGGGTGTAAACATTCTCTGACATGGAGTTGTAGATGGTGTCAATCTTATTTTTAAAGTAAATAGCTAGTTCGTTGCATCTTTCTGTAGATGGGGGTATCGTAGAAACCTCCGGTGCTAATGTTGTGAGGGATTTTACAATTTTGTAAAGTTCTCTTGAGGAATTAGTGGCTGCCTCAATTTTCTCCTGCAGGTGCTTGGCTTGAGCGATTTTAATTTCATTATGATAAAGTCTAATCTCTGTTTTGTATTGTTTCTTTAGTAAATTGTCGTAAGACCTCCTCCATTTCCTTTCTGTTTTTTTACAGGCTTTCTTTAAAGCTGCCAGGTGGCTGTTGAACCATTCTGGTCCCTTTCGAGGACGGTTAGATCCAGTACTCCCTTTTTGTTCCCTCTGTTCAGCCGCTTTAGTGAGCCAATTGTCCCACCTCCTGTCGGCGCTCTCTACTTCCCCAACTATCGTAGGAGTACCTTCTTTTAGGGTTTCTATTAGTTTATCTGGAATTGTTCTTGTCCATTTCCTGCTCGGATTAGAGGAGACGTGTCTTGTATTCTGGGGGTGTGTATTACTTAGGGAGAAAGGGATAAAGAAATGGTCTGTCCAGGGCAGTGGCAAGGGGGAGTCTACTATGAGTATGGGATCGTTAGTAAATATCGCATCTATAATGTGTCCTTTTTCGTGTGTTGCTACTTGTACCTTTAAACTCAACTGCACAGCATCCATGTCTTGAATGGATCTAGAGGTAATAGGATCATCCTTTTTATCTAGATGGATGTTAAGGTCGCCTAGAATAGTTATAGAACTTTTTGACATGATGCTCTCTGTCAGCATGTCGGGGAAACTTTCTAGGAAAGTAAGACAGGGTCCTGGGGGTCTATAAGTGAGGGTACCTGAGAAGGTTTGGTTAGGTGATAGCCGAATGCTAAACAGTACATTATCAGTGTTCAAGAGTGGTTTAGGCGTGATGATGCAGCTATAGTTTTCTTTATATATAATTGCTATGCCGCCTCCGGTTTTTCCCACTCTATCTTGTCTGCTTATGTTATATCCAGTAGGCATAGCCATCAGCAGGTCAGGGGTAGACCATTCCTTAAGCCATGTTTCGGTTAAAAAGAGAGCATCCAGCTGCTCTTCCTCTATTAGGCATCTCAATTCGGTTTTATGTGCGGGAATGGACCTACAGTTAATTAGCCCCATTCTCCATCTGGCTTTCTCATTTAGGTTAATAGGATTTCTGGGGCATCCCTGTATGGGGGATACCTCCTTTAGTGTCCATCCACAGTGAGTGCAGAATCCCCTCTGGTCTTCCCAGTTTTGAGGTGTGATGTTATGCTTGCAATCAGGATGGACGGCCGGTCTAAGGCCATTAAGGTCATGTGCTGTATATCTAATATATACCTGAGGTTCTGGCGGAAAACCGGCAACATCCATGGCCCCTGGTCCCAACCGGGCGCGGACGGGCTTGCTTTAGGCGCGCCCGCTGCGCGCGTCCGCTGCGCGACCTTCCCAGCATCCGGTTAAGTAGTCAGCCGGTCTCTAACCACTAGACCGCTGACTACACCCCCCACCGGAAGTGCAGGATCGAAAAAACTGGGCGTGGCGTGTCCTCTCTACCCTCCACACAAACGGCACATCAGCCACGGTGGACCGGGGTAGGAGACCTAGCCGTGCTTCTATCTTTGAAAATTACTGCCCCAGGTGAGAGACCAGAATTCCTTTAATAGAAGATAAAATTAGACCCCTGTTTCTTTTTTAAAATACCTAAAAGCTGTTAAAACGACTATGCAATTAAAACGTCTTGAGTATCACAGCGTCACCTTGTTACTGGTGTGTGGACACTGGCAACCTCTCCTCCTTTCCGCTGCACATCCTTCCCTGCATCCGGTTAAGTAGTCAGCCGGTCTCTAACCACTAGACCGCTGACTACACCCCCCACCGGAAGTGCAGGATCGAAAAAAATGGGCGTGGCGTGTCCTCTCTACCCTCCACACAAACGGCACATCAGCCGCGGTGGACCGGGGTAGGAGACCTAGCCGTGCTTCTATCTTTGAAAATTACTGCCCCAGGTGAGAGACCAGAATTCCTTTAATAGAAGATAAAATTAGACCCCTGTTTCTTTTTTAAAATACCTAAAAGCTGTTAAAACGACTATGCAATTAAAACGTCTTGAGTATCACAGCGTCACCTTGTTACTGGTGTGTGGACACCGGCAACCTCTCCTCCTTTCCGCTGCGCGTCCTTCCCTGCATCCGGTTAAGTAGTCATCCGGTCTCTAACCACTAGACCGCTGACTACACCCCCCACCGGAAGTGCAGGATCGAAAAAACTGGGCGTGTCCTCTCTACCCTCCACACAAACGGCACATCAGCCGCGGTGGACCGGGGTAGGAGACCTAGCCGTGCTTCTATCTTTGAAAATTACTGCCCCAGGTGAGAGACCAGAATTCCTTTAATAGAAGATAAAATTAGACCCCTGTTTCTTTTTTAAAATACCTAAAGCTGTTAAAACGACTATGCAATTAAAACGTCTTGAGTATCACAGCATCACCTTGTTACTGGTGTGTGGACACCGGCAACCTCTCCTCAACTCGACCTGCAAGTGATCCATTGTCACTAGTAGTTTTTACCGGTGACCACAATGATAAAGTTTTACTGTACTATCTTGCACTGATTTAACTTTTCTTCTAAAATCTATAACCCCGGTTATACTTATCTGATTGACTTCGTTTTGGTGTCTAAATTTATATAAAAATGTGCTTTATTGTTATAAATTGGTGTTGGATTTCTTTCGAGTCATGTCAATTACTTATCGTCCATGTTGGTAATATGAAATGCTTAAAACATGTTCCTCTAGTAAAGCCTGGTTTCTCTTTGCCACTCTACCAGGACTGTGCTAAGGATGTAAAATTGTGAATCCAAGAACCATCTTTTGGGTATTGTGAGAGTATTGCATTGTGATGCCTATCCAGCATCACCACATAATACCCCACTGTCCTACACTTTCTATGTGCTGGTACAGTAGAGTTGCATTCCAGCTGCTTCAACTGAAGGCCCAATAGGCGACCAACTTTCTCACCTTTTTCATAATCTTTCATCTTTAGGTTGTGTAACACAAGTTCTGCCTTGGTGTAAAAGACAGTATTTAGGTTGTATTCAGTTTGCATTAGCCTTTCTAAGGCTTCTGGATTCAGTATGTTGTGGTATTGTACAGTAAGATAATTAATTTTCCTCTCCAAATCATTTAGTATGACCTCAGCCTCTTTTTCCTCCACCATTGAGTCTCTCATTATAGAATCTCTGATGCCCAAAGGGCCTTTCTTAATCTCTTCATGGTGGGTATCTAAATTCAATTTAAATCATAATTGGGGAGTGAGCAGATAATTATCCTTCCCTTATACCACAAGACAACATTTTTGAGAGTAAGCATTGTTTGTTCTTAAAGTAGTCAATTATGGATTCTGTTCCATGGGCATTTGACAGGAAAGGAAAGTGTCTGTCCTTTGACTGTAAAATCCTCCATGGCTCTAGCATGGTATTGTCCAAAGTTATGTTCAGCCTCTGTCTCTTTGTTCCATTTGTAACTGGGCAGTCAGGGACTGTATCCAGCACCAAGTTCAAATCTTTTCCAGCTATCACTTTTCTGAAGGCCAAATTCAACCAGAGGTCTGTGGAGAACTCTTTCTTAGTGCCATTCAGGATGTAAATTGACCAAACAATCAAGGATGTGCATGATGAGTTTTGCAGATATAAATCAGGAGTTATTTTGATGCCACTCCTTTTGATTACGGACTATCATCCAGTTATGTAACTGTATTGTCACCCCTCCTTTCTTATAGTAGGAGGTGTTCAAATGAGCCAGCTGATGATGCAACATTTACCACCTAGTACAAATTTAATTTTTTTACTCTGAATGGGAAAGGTGCATTTCCCGTACGAGCACAATATCGATGAACGGTCATGCACATGAAGAGCCCAGTTAGACAGGGCAAGATAGACATAATGTATCATTTTGTTGTATTACATGTACTTATTTGTCAACAAATGTTGATGTAGCACTCAAATGCTGATATGATTTAAGAAACAAGTAACTGGTTGCACATAACTTTAAGCGAAAGGTATTTATTTCTAACATCCACACTTTCACCATTCTTGCTGAAATATGGTCACCCTTCTAATGTACTCCTTTAACATAACAGCTACGAATAGATAGAAGTAAGTAAGTAAGTAAATAATTTATTGTTTGGTTAGTAAAAACCTTTACAACTTCCACATAAAAAAAGAACGTAGCAGCAAAATTCATAATTAAAAAGTCAAAGAGCATATCATTAAACATTCATTCCTTGTGTTAAAATAGTTGGAACAGTGGTCAGTAATTATTATGAGATACAATGAGTTGGCAAAGTCTTTGGACCATTCTTTGTCCAAACAGCTTTCCAAGAATTTTACTGATGCTGTTGCTTAAGGTGCCTAAAGAAGAGTTGAGAAGGGGATAGGGATCAAGGAGGCATGTTCCAATAGTTAAGGAGTCAATGCTTGGATTTCTGTAAGAAAACAACTGTGCAATGATCGGTTGGTCTATAAACAGCGGCGATGGTGTGTGTTACTGTTGAGTGTTATGCTCCAGCATATATCTTCCGGATGGAGGTTGACCTGAATAGTTGTTGTTCACTGAAAAGTGGCACTGTGAGAGTCTTTTAGTTGCAGTGATAAAGATTACTGGTCGCTTGATGCCAGGGCTTTTTACCCTGTCGCTTCCATAGACCGTACAAAGCACCACAATAACTGAACGTCTCCACCTCCGAGGCATGCCTTCACTGCTTGTCTGCAGGATCTTATCCCCTTGCATAAAATGATGGGCTTCAGTAGCAGTCGCCGTTCAGCTTGTAGTTTTCTGCACATACACAGTAAGGGGCCGATTCCGATCTCGGCCGGAAGGGCTCCGAATCGGATTTGGCTTTACCGGATCTGATTCGGAGGCCTTTTTCCCGACCGATTCGTACAGTCGTCCCAGCGAGCAAGTACGATGCAAGCGCACGCGAAATCGCCGACCGACTCGTTCCCGGGTCCCAACTGCTCCGACCGACTCGTACGGACACGGCTCGCACCACGCAATGGAAACGTTTACCAACCGAGCAAGTACGATGCGCGCTTCGAACAGCCTGACCGACTCGTAGCGTCCGGCTCCAAAGAGCTGTCGGAGCCGGACTTCGGGGGTCCGTGTCGGACCCCCCTGCATGCGTAGCCGCACGAGTCGCACACCTTGGGTCCCCCCTAAACATGCATGTACGGTGCGAGTCGCACCGACGCGTACCCACTGTACGGGGCCCCCCTGTTCGCGACGTACCCATTGAGTCAATGGGAGCCCGTGTACGCGTCGTACGACCGGCTCCCATTGACTTCAATGGGAGTCTGACCGAATCGAGTCGTACTCGCTCGGTCGGACTGCAGGAGTCCGGCTCGGTCGGCAATCTCTCCGGATCCGGCTCGGTCGGAGAGATTTCCGGCCCGAATCGGAATCGGGCCCTAAGTGTAATACACTCTCATCAACTTCCCCACATAAGCGACATGTAGTCTGAGCCGGAGATCGTTTCCAGGGGGTAAGATGCAGCAGGGATGGTAGAATGCCCATCCGAAAATGAAGATATTTTTCTTTCGTTCTCCTGTTGAAACCCACGCCTAGATAAGATTGTGGAGAGGACTTGGCATAGCTATGCACAACGAACCATTTGTGGGCCCTTTCTGTGAGTGCCGCCTTATCTTCCACTAGGGATAGCCTTTTCACTGTCTTGTTTACAAGTTGTTTAAAACAATGATGAGTCCCTGAGGCCGCCCAGAGATCCTCAAGGCCCAGACGGTCTATTGATGCAGTCAAGTAACTCATGGCTGCGCATTCCTTCTTTAAGTGTATTTCATTCCATAGATGGGAGTTCAGTGTTCCTAGTTCGGCCTTTTTGATCCTGTGCCAGCACTTTACTTAGGCTCCTTTGCGAGCTATTTCTTGGGCCTGCAGGCCAAATTCCAGCCTTATTTGGACTGGCAAGACATAATTGGGTAGATTGAATACCATCCTAGCCGATCTTGAGACAGTTCTGTGTAGAATAGTCGCGTCTCTTCCCCTCAGGCACTCGCTCCCATAAGTAATAGCTGGAATGAGCTTTGCTTGCCAGACTGGTAGCAGTGGAATAAGGCTTGGGCCGGCTGTTTTGTGTTTAATGGATTTTAGAGCTACCGCAATTGAGTTGCCTCTTCTAATGATGGCTTCTTTTTGTGTATTAAATGTGCCTTTGTTATCTATTATCACTATGAATAGACAGAAGTAGGTGGCTAGAGAAATGGAGGACGTGAGTCATGGAATTTGTGGGGTATTTAACAGTGAGCTTTTAGGTGGAACTTGATTTGTCTTGGTTTTAGGGTCTGTCTTTCTCTGGGTTTTTTTGTATTCTTTTCTCTTCTCAATGTACATCTGGCATTGCCAGTTGGCAGGTCTTGTCTAGCTTTGCCTATCTTTTTCTAATGATATGCAGGTTTCTCATTTCATGGGTCATGTTGGGGAGTCCATCAAATATTTTTTCCATAGACTTTAGGATCTCTGCCATTCTGCCATGTTGTGGTATTTCTTTGCTTGTCCACCAATTGTCACCAACATTGTAGCAGGACCAGAAGTCCAATTATCAACTCTCATTTACTAAGAGGTAAACATAGCACCAGAAACTTCTTCAGTACCAGATTCGTTTTGTTCGAGAAGCTGGTTGCAAAAATATTTTCTGGTTGCCTTTCTGGTATGTCCCATGTTTTGTTTTGTTTCTGTTATAATCTGCCTTGTCTTTCTGTGATGAAGTATCCACGGCACGATTGGGCTCAGTACACTGAATTCGATTGATGATGGAGAGCAGACCTTATGTGCTATTCATTACTCAAGACGATGTGTAAATGTTAGATCCAGGATATCTGGGATAGACCTGGCATGGTGTGCAATCATATCTTTCCCTTCATCCTGCTAATGTTCTGCAAATATTCAGATATTTGAACACCTGCCAGGGTTTCTAAATCCATTGTTCTTGTATATCCCACCTTAAGGACCTACAGTCAGAGTTTTCTTCATGGTGTTTTTGTTTAGTGTTGTTAATCATCTTTGTATGGTCATCTAATTGTGTCTTAAAGGTGGCAAGGTCCCTAAATGTTGATTTTATTCCTTTAGGTTCTGCAGTAGCATGCTAGGTTGTGTCCATGCAAAGGTTAATTGCTTCGATCTCTGATATGAAAGAGTCTAGATTGTTATTTGAGAAAGCCATTGCCGGTGAGGCAATATTAGCCTTTTTAGCCCTGTCAAACAGTGCCTCTGAGAAAAGCACGTGATGCGTTGGTTTATGCCCTCATGATGGTGTGCCGGGCAGAACATCTGTGAGAGGAACAATTGTATCCTCTTGATACCATTGCCTAATACAATTACCATGCATCTTATTACACAAGAGTATGAAGAAAGCTGGATCAGTCTTGCATAGTAATCATAGAGGACAGAGTGTGGCAGTAATGAGCATAGAATATGTCTGGTTGGCTTGCTCCCTATATCAAAATGTAATCCTGTTGGTGTCAACATGAGGAGTAAAAGAGTGGGAATAGGAATAGTGATTTATGAGAAAGTAGACAATACTACAAGGGCAGAGGCACTGTCCATTCAAAGATTCATTTTCCTTAGAGTGCATTCATTTGTTTATGTGAGGCCAAGCTACACACAATGCCAAAATAGCATCAAAAAAATTAATTCCAATTCAAGATTGTCACCACTCTTCCGCAGCACTGTCTTGGACTGCAGTCCATCGGAGAGAGATACGCCAAATATACTCCTGATGCATACGTGGTGAGCCCTTATCTGCTGAAGATCCCATCTTGTTTCTGCTCCGGTTCTTGTACGTTCAGGCAGGATACACCGCGGTGGCACACCTCAGTGATGGCAAACACTATTGGCTGCTCAAACTCAAGACATCGCGATAGTCTCTTTCTCTCAGTCTTGTCAGTGTGCCTATGGTGCCCTTAAGGTGAGGTCAGTTGTCTGCGTATTTAACATATTCCAATGGTAGATTCTGCATTACTGTTGCTGAAAAGACTGCACTACTGCTGTCGTGTCTCTTCTCCGCAGCTCTGCTACATCCTCCAGTCTCTGCTCTATAGTCAAGTGTCTAGAGGCTGGTCTATTTAAGGTATTGTTTCACAAAAATGTGCTTATTGTGGCGGAAAGCAGTCATCGTCGAAACGACCATGCCATGTCTCCTTGGCCAGGCCCCTAACCTCTTCTTTAAAGTGTTTTCTTTTGTTGTTTCATGCACCCACTCAGTGCCTCCTGAGCTCAGCTGAATTATCAAAAGTAGAGTAGAGGGATACCTAGTGGCAATGCCTTGTTTTGTATAACGTTTTGTACCACAGTCTGCTTTTTTTTTTTTTAAATGTAAATCACTATTACCCAGTTTATTGGTACATGTGCGAGAAGGTGCTAGTTTTCGTTTCAGAAAAAGTACACATGGATTTTGTGGAAACCATTGGTAATAGTATTGAACTTATTGTAACTATATGCCAAATGTTTTCATGAATAATATATTTGCAGCGTGTATTTCTATACTGTGCTGTTAAAACAGTATCATAAACGCTGCAATAGTCCACATCTGTGGAAATGGAGTCATATTGGGGAGGAATTATTCCCAGATGTGATTATGCTTTAGTTGACTCGTCTTTTGCCATCCACAAAGAAGCGCTAGAGTAAATTTGAGCTGAAGCTTCTCTTATAACATCTGAATCAGCATAGCACAGTCAGACAGGGGGGTGTGACGGTAGTGTATGTGCTTTAAAAGTGTAGTCTGATTAGGTGACTGAGTAGCCAGGGATATCAGTACCTGATTGGCCATTCTCATGGTTACAAAATTTAGGCAGCTGTTACTGCACAGCTCTGACAGTGCTGTGGACATCTGCGGTCATAAAGCATCTGCGCTCTACCTGAAAAGACGACATAGAAGAAGCAGCTACTGACACCGGTGCTCAGGGTAACATGAAGCCTCACTGCCTCGCAGGTAAACGGAGCATGCACCGTTTGTTTAGTATGACTATATCACAAATGCAACTTACCATTTTAAGGGATTGCCCTGCAACATTTTTGGTATAATGCTATTTATTTGTTTAATATTTAACTTTGGTTCAATTATTTTACCTATGATATGTTCATCTGTAAAACCTAATTAAATGAAAACGATTGAGAATCATGGGCATCTGATATTTCTCATCAACAGCCAATCTAAGATACAAGAGTCTAGTAAAACACAGACAATATGATAAGAAAAACACAATTAATAGATGGAAAGCTCCCTACTGACCGATTGTATTTTTTTTCATTTCTCTTAAGTAAATGCAGTGAAAAAAATGTCAGTTCGGTATTCATTTTTGTTCATAAATTTTTTAGACTCGTATGTCGATGCTAAAGTGAAAAGTTGTATGAATACATTGCTTGCCTGTTTCTACGGTTCTCGGATCTCCAGTGACACTTCCCCTGTATTTTCTGAGTCTGCAGTTCCCCTTTCTACAACTCGTAATCTATCAAATTCACTGTGCACAACAGAGGGCGAGGTGTATCATTATGTTGTTTGCAAAAGTTGCTCACAATTTATGACCAGTACTTTTGTGACCAGTATAGAATTTTGCAAACCTACCGATGCATTAGTAGGGCGGTTTGTAAAATTGGTTCACAATCTGACCTGCCTAATTATATGCCAGATGGACTATTTACTGCTCTCAAAATATCGGTCGCAATTTAAAAACTGTGGTTTTTGCAATCAGAAAGAATTTTAAGAACTGGCCTTTATACTAACTAATAGGTTGGTTCATAAAATGTCAAATAGCAGTGGGTTGCAATCCAACATACCTCATGAATTCTAACGAGGTTTGTCGCAAATTATGATTCACTATGACAGGAGGCTATCACAGGGATGGTGGCCTGCTGGGTCAGCAGATCACAATGCATGTTATTGCTTTTAATTAAAAAATAATTTTATTTAAGTGCAGCCTGTTTTCCTTAACAGAAACAAGGTTGCGTTTAAAAAAATATACAGTTTTTTTTTAAGTTTAAGAGTTGGCAGTGGTCCCTTTTGCCCCTGACTACTCTTCAATAAACATGTTTTACTTTCCTGTTTGTGAATACATTGCCGAACCCAAAAGCCACAGCACCCCCCTTGAGACGAATGGCTCCCTATGTACAAGGCTGAGTACATTTTTTTAAGATAACATTTTAAAGATACAGGATAATCTTTTAAAATCGAAGGATATTGAGCTCACTGGTGATGCTCCAAATCTAATAATGCCCCTAGTTCAGGGAAAATTGTTGTATTTCCATTCCCCAACAGTAAATGAAGTAAAAGGATTTTTTGTCAAGTGCAAGTCAGGCTCCCCCCGGATCCTTTTCCTCCATAGGTTGTGGGGCTGTGCTAAATTTGAGCCAGTAAATTGTGACATCTGCCACATGGTGGCGCTATCTGGCTAATTTGGAGATTACCATAATAGTAGTTAATTATTAACTCAATGTACATTAAAAAATACTATTATCTGCCGCCCAAGCCATTCTTTTTGCTTTGGCAGCCTGAAATAGTCAGAATTGTCACACGTTTAGGAGTCTGATCGTAGTTGTGGTATTACCATCTGTGGCAGCATAGCAGGGGAAATGTGTAGGGCAAGCTGACGTGGCCTCCTGACGATGGCCCTGGCACTTTTTTTTACAAATTAAGCACTGTTGTGGGGCAAATAGGGAAAAGACTAAGCCCAACCTACCCGGATCTCTTCATTACCTCACTGAGTTCTGGGATAATCCCTGCTTCCTGAAAAAGGGCAAACGTCATCCACCTTGTCAAGAAACCAAATGTGGACCCAGCAATCCTTGCTAACTTCAGGCCCATCTCTTTGCTCCCAGGGGTTTGCAAGATTATTGAGCAGACTGTAAATATCCAACTATTGGTAAACCTGAACACCTTCAATCTCCTCCAACCCGCACAATCTGGCTTCAATGCTCTCCACAGCATGGAGTCAACACTTATAGAAATAACAGTTTCCATTAAACTTGAACTAGATATCGACCAAAATGCTGCTCTAATGTATTAGACATCTCCGTCGCATTTTACATGTTCTCACATGAGATCTTGTTACATTGCCTGTCAGCTATTGGTGTGGAGAGGGCTACTTTAGCCTGGTTGAGTTCATATTTGGAGCACAGAGAACAGGCTGTGTGGCTGAGGCCGTTTTATTCTGAGGCGAAGATTCTCAATTGTGGATTCCCTCAGAGCTCGGCCCTGATCCCCATACACTTTAATATTTACATGACGCCACTGGCATACCTAATTGAATCATTCGGTATCCATGTGGTTTCCTAGCAGATGACACCCAGCCACTGCTGACCTATGACAATAATACTTTGGAATCCAGGTCAAATTTTGCAGCCTGCACAGTAGCTGTATTGGGATGGCTTAAGGCCAACTTGGGCCAATGGAACCCAGAGAAAACGTAGGTCCTGTTGTTTGGTTTCAACCCCCTGCCAAGTTGGTCAGGGCATGGCTGACAAGTTGCACATCACCGCCCCCCCACCCACAGAGGTAGCCAAGAATTAAGGGGTGCTCATTGACACTCACTTACTCTTCATATTCAAGATCTCAGCAGTGGTTAAAACCCTCTGTTAGATACTGAGGATGTTGAGAACATTTCTTAACCTCCTGCCTTGGAAACCCGGAAAACAGTAGTAATCCTCTCCACAGTGGACTACACAAGCATTCTGTACCTAGGGGTCTTTGACTACCTAATCCAACTAATGCAAATGACACAGAACATGGCAATTCACCTTTTGTTTAAACTTCCCAAGCCTGCCTCCATCTCCCACTACCGTAACCAATTGGTTTGGCTACTGGTTTAAAAAGGATTTTGTTTAAAGTTCTGATGGTGGCACATTCCGCTCTTTATAAGACTGGTGCCAAATACCTGTCCAAAAGGACTGTCCAATACTGCGCAAAAAAAACTCTGCGTTCTCAGTCTGCACCATTGCTAGCTCTACCATTCACTAAATGGAAGAAGTAGGGCATCTCAGCTTGCTCGGCTCTAGCAGCCAAGTACTGGAACAAGCTCCCTGTTCCTCTCAGATGTATCCCAGAAAAGAAATTATTTTGCAAGCAACTGAAAACTAATCTGTTCAAACTGTAGTTTGGTCGATACCCTCCTTGGCCATTTGCCCCAGCGCCAGGACACTCTTGCAGTAACTGAGTTTTAGAAATACTTTCATTCATTAACTGCCACCTCAAGTGTTGGTAAAATTTCAATGTCTTGCAACCAGATTTTGTTTGTAAAATAATGGTATATAGTATACATATTTGGTATTTTGAATGGACACCTACAACATGCCCCTTCCAGATAACAAATCGGTATCCATTCAGAAACCCATTTTAGGAGTTGGAAAACCTTTTTAGACTCCTACATTGGGATTAGTACATTTAAAAAGCATTTTAATGGTTGCAAATACTGAATTTGAGCATTTACAACCATTAAAATGTTTGGTACCTATGTCTCTAAACATTAAAGGTAGGTGTCTAATTGTGACTCATTCCTATTATACACAATTTCAGGGATGATGCCTTTATGGGTCAGCAGGGCACCATGTCTGTGATTGCTCTGAAATAAAGAAACTTATTTTTTTAAATCAGCCCAATTTCCTTAAATGTAATGGATCAGCTTTTTAAAAAAAAAAATCTATTGCTTAAAAGTTTCTCTGAGAATTTGCATGTTCCCCTGGACCACTACCTACTTCCCTAGACACTTTCTCGATTATTCACAAAGGGGAAGGGATCTAAAGGGGACCTCCTGCTTTTGCGACATAGTTACCACCCCAACTTGCAAGTCAGTAACATTTGAATGTTTGGGTCTGGAATTTTGGTCTCAAACTATTTTTACATCAGTTACCAAATCAAAATTCACAAGGAACGCCCACAACATGCCACATCCAAACTGCGATTCACTAACAATTTGGAATTACATTTGAGGACTCAGAAAAGAGTTTACTAGGATTCATATTCAGGGAAAACCTATTTTGCAGTTGCAAACACTCCGATTTTGTCAATAGCAGTGTTTGCAACCACAAAACAGGTAAGCAGCCGCAGCCTGTGCAGGTAAGAGCAGTGGGGGGAGTGGGTCCGGGTGGGGGGGGGGGGGATTTCGATGGACGATGGCGAGGGAAAATTAATTATTTATTTAATTTTCCCTTGTCATTGTCTGTCGAAATCCTCCCTTACCCGGCACCACAACCCCAACTCTCTTACCTGCAAGGGCCGCGGCTGCAGGTAAGTAGATCTGGCTCGAGTTCCTAAACTTCTCATCGGTTGCAATAACCATATATTATATATTACCTGACGTACATGGCCATAAAGTGAACAGAAATTGATCTTTGAACGTATTCATAAAAGTATATCTCATGTGTGTAGCCACTGAGAAGTAAAATATTGTTTGTAGGCTCCCGACGAACACGTTAGATGTATGTAGCCAAGTGTGAGTAAGTGGCATAAGGCATTGATTTTTTTTAAATGCCCTATGTGCTCAGTGAATCTGTTGATAGCGACCATGCGTGACTTGATCCCTGTTTATTCTACCGCCACAACGACTCTGGCGGGAGCCCGTGAACAGGTGCTCATTTGACACTTAAGTGCCATTTCTGATGTCGTCCTTCGCTCGATATACCCTCGAACATGTCTATTGAATCCATCTCTCAGTAATATGGGCTCGTCTGCAAATACCACGCAGGAACAAAGCTGTTTTCACCCCAAACAAATGCACGCATTGATAAGAAACAGCAACCGAGGAAAGCTGCAAATGGGAAGCTTTGTCTGAGCAAATAATGAAATGTTTGCAGAGTAAAGGCATAAGTGCAGCTAGAAGCCCACGAGCTGGTATTGTAATGTTCCCATCGGTTTGTAAATAGAAAGGATAGATAAGACAAAAGAGGTTTGTGAAACGAAGGAGGCGTCAGTGTGTTCAGCATGGCCTTTTTTTAAAAATACGCTATTATACAAACGAAAAAGCATGGCATCTAGTTTTGCTTGCATAATTGAAAAAGTCATGGCACAATCTGTTGCTCTTTCGGTCATGTACACAGAAAAAATATGTCTTTATTATAATCTTCAGAGAATACATCTCACTTTTCTTTTTGTCATATGTATACTTATGTATACAGATACACACCGACACATACATAAAATTGTTCAAGTTTACAAGTGAAAAGCCACTCACAAGTGAGGATATGAGCATGACGCGTGTCTTCTACTCTTAACCTATATTTTATACATTTCTTGTGGTCTAAAATTTTACTACAAGCGGCAATCACGCTTCTGCTAAAAATAAACAGAAACGGGCCATCTTCATGCATGATAACTTGGTCTAAACATTAATATTCATTTATCTGTGGCAGCCGAGTCTGTGCAGAGTTCAGAGTTTAGTTGAAAGCAAACCTAAATAGTTCAATGTTCAACCACTCACCTATGGACTAAATTACATAAATATTTAATTCATGAGAGACTACCTATAACGAAAAACCTAGGGGCATTTTAGCAAGAACCACGTTAAAATTATCGCCGTTTTAGCGGCAGGAAACTGCCGCTAAAACGGCGATAATGGGCTTGCTAATATGCGTTATGGAATTGCAATAGAAGCCCAGGTTAGATGTGCAGGACATCTAACCTGGGCTTCTATTGGAATTCTATAACGCATATTACCAAGCCCATTATCGCCGTTTTAGCGGCAGTTTCCTGCCGCTAAAACGGCGATAATTTTAACGAGCTTCTTGCTAATATGCCCCTTAATTTTGTCAACCTAGGTTCTGACGGCAAACAACACTGATGGTCGGGTATGGTTCCATAAACACTCCCATTTGTAATTCCTACTCGCAACGTTTCCCTACACAGATCGAATGCAGGCAGTCGTCTAATCAGTGCTTAATCTGTGCCACTGGTTGGAGGTGGATGGCACTGGCACTCCATTTTAGGACTGACCTGACAGAACAGCTACTTACAAAATATATTGCTACCAATTGTTCAAGCTACACATAAAATGGACTTTAACTTTACCCAAAGGAGTATGACTGTTTCCTCCTCATCCTGCTGGCGATTTAATGTATCATTTAGCTGCCTTTTAGAAAGTACTTTCATAAGGATGCATAAGGGGGTAATATACATTTGAAATGTGCACTCGATGCGAGCACTGTTTGTCTCGTGTACTTCTTTATTTCTTATTAACATTCTATACAGAAAGCAGTCCTTTTTGTTACTTTTTACCAGAATTGGCAAAGTTAATAGGACTGGCTTTAACCTATTAGCTGCTGAGGCTTTTCCACCCTCAGTAGTTAGCCCGTGTTTCATGTTTGGGCATGTCGCCCTTTTTCACCCCTCCAGGGCTTAGCCCTCTTTTGATGTTTGTGGTACTTCGTGTTTAGGCCTTCCTAACTCTCTTTCCACAAAATGTATCCAGGCAGAATTTGTGTCCTTTGTTTCCCACATCGAAAGGTATCCAGGGTTTGTGAACTCCCTTGCAGGAAACAGAACAAATAGCCAAAATATAGTAAAAAAAGGTTTTGTTGGAAAATGTTGGAAAAAAAGTGCAGGAAAGAGTATGTTTTTTTCCTTAAAAAGAGGCATCAGCAACAGGGTTTCTTGGCAGAGATAACTATTTCCCTGCTTTTAGGAACAAGCAGAGTTGTAAGAGAAAAACTTGTTTTGACCCCAACTAGGATTTTTCGAAACGGTAATAGATTTTCCTATTTTATTACAGCTTTAACCTACTTGCAGTTTGTGGTGAAAATAGGTGTGAAACACATGGTTGAACACAGAAAGGTATACATTTCTGAAAACTAGACACAATTACCAATTCAAGGAGGGGTGATTTGTGTAGATTCCACAAGGTTTTCTAAAAGAAACGAATGCTTTAAATTGTCATGTGTTGCTTGTATGGCCAATTGTTAGCCTATGTTAGCCTAATTGTGCAAGTTGCAGGCCACTTTTATTTTGCACACATTACTAAATATCACTCTTGCTTCTGTGCCACATTGTATTTTCACAAAAAATCACCACATGTTTTTGCATTGTATTATTTTCCTGGGGTTTATTCTGAACTGCTTAGGCAAGGTCAAACAACATTGCCCCTTGTTATTCTCTCTGGTCAGACACTAGCACCTAGACATAATCAAAGAATACAGCTACTGTTTTGAAAGCACATATCTTGTCATATAACTGAGGACATGGGTTCTGAAAAAACACATTCACAGAGCAAAGGTCCTGAGACAAGAGTGCTGCGCCCGCTGAGATGTAGAACATCCACCCATGTATGCTAAGGTACGGGGTCTGCCACTAAACCCAGAGATCACATAATTTATAACCACTTTGCTTTGGTAGTATTTGAGGGTTTAGATAGATCTGTCAGATAACATGACAGGGCTTTTTATGGTATATGGTTTATTAACCATGCTGATGATATTATTGACATGTGTTAGACCTGGCATCCTTGGCGTGGGTCTCCCTTCCATTTTTTCGTAATGCCTCCACTGTTGCCGATATGTTTTTGCTGGACTAGATGATCATGGGCACTTTGCCGCTGCTAATCAGTGCCAAAGTGCAAGTGCTCCCTATCGTAAATTGATGTATGTATTAGTGACTCCATGATTGGATGATTGGTTTACTTGTCAGTCCCTAGTACCGTGCACTGAGTGTGCCCAGGGCTTGTAAATCCAATGCTGCTGGTGGGCTTGCAGCACGGGTTGTGCCACCCACAGAAGCAGCTTGTAAAGTGTGTCTCAGGCCTGCCATTGCAGAGCCTGTGTGCAGCCTAGGGCTGCCATGTCGACTTGGTGAGTGCACCCACTTACCAGTCCCTAAACCTTCCCTTTACTGCATGTTGGTCACCCCTAAAGTAGGCCCTAGGGCAGGGTGCATTGTAAGTATAAGGTAGGACATGCCCTGGTGTGTGTGACATGTCCTAATAGTGAATTACAGCCATTTTCGTTTTTCACTATTGCAAGGCTACCTGCTCCCCATAGGCCAGAATGGGCAGACTGACTATTACACCTTATAATCCTCACTGACCCAGGGAACATGGTAGAAAAACGAATTTAGTATGCCTGAACTCAGGATGATAAAATACATCTTTTAGTGAAGTTGATTTTAACATTCTGTGTTTGAAAATACCACTTTTAGAAAGTAGGTATTTTCTTGCCTAACTATCCAGCCTGCCTCTGCCAGCTTGTGTATTGTGTGTCTGGTTTTTGCGTGACCGGGGCTGGGGGTGGCTACAGGAGACGGGGTGAGTCAGCACAGGGCTGAATAGAGAGATCTGCATCCCGAGTGGAGGGAGGAGTTGCACCTGGGTCTGAATAGGGCTGTGCCTGCCTTCCACAATGCTGGCTCCACCCCCTGCCGGGCGTCTGAGTACCCTGCCCCACATTCTGAAAGGAAAAGAAGGAGACATGTACACAGAGTGCTCCACAGCTGCACAGAACTGGTTTTAACTAGGCAAAGGCCTCTCTGCCTCCAGAGAACAAAGAGAAAAGGTGTATAAAAAGGGGAGCCCAGTCCCCATGAAATTAGATCACTTTTGGGAACAAGAAGAAGCCTTTGCTGAGGAGCGGAACCAAGAAGAAACTGAGGAGAGACTATCCCTAAGCCTGAAGTGCTGCTTGGGGGATTGGCCTGCAGTGGTTTGCCTGACTGCCAAAGAAAGGAGAAAGGAACTTTTGCTTTGCTGTGACTTTCATCAACTTGTGAAGGATCTCCAAGGGCTTGGAAGAGAGCTTGCCCCCTGACCGAAGTCCCAGGACCATTGGACTTCACCCCCTTTGTGAATTGCTGCTGGAAACTCTGTTTCAGGGGCTACAGAGGTAGGGAGCTGTGACCGACTCTCACGACCGACTCGGTGTCCTGTAAGCACCGCATCGAAGCACCGTCTCGCCCTTCAACGCACGGCCCTGGTCTCACTGACTCCGTCAACGAGCCGCTGCCTGCACCGCATCGAGGGACAACGCGTCCTGCAACGCTTCGCTACGCCGAATCGAACTGGTCCGACCAACACGGTCACTGCTGTTGAGGTCGAGTCCTGTGACCGCACCGGAGTTGGGCAACGCTCGCACGCTTTGCGACGCACCGCCCGACTCGCACCGCTGTCCGGACTGATCGACGCCAGCTCCTGAATCCGGCTCCGTCGCCGCACCGCAACCTGCCAGCACCGCATCGAGGGACAACGCGTCCTGCAACGCTTCCATTTTTGCATCGCGACCGCGACGAACAGCCATCCGGCTCGCACGCCCGTGCCTGCCGCTTCAAGTAAAAGGTACTGTGACCGAGTCTGTCTACGCTGTGTTGGCCCGTCTCGACGCGGTCAGCTGGATTTGTTAGACTCTGTTTGTTCTCGACATCGCCATAGCCGGAGGAGGCTACCGACTCGCACAGAACCTTGAATTAAGCCTTTTTGATCAGAACTAAGCACTCTTGACAGTATTGTGGATTATTTTTGTCGTTTATGGTCTTGTGATATATCTATATAAAGTATACCTATTTTTATAAATATATAACCTGTGTGGTGTCCATTTGTAGTGTTGTCACTTGATTACTGTATGTGTTCACAAATGATTTACACACTGCCAAACCCATCTATCAGAGCACTCTTCAAGACTGTGTAATTGTCAGCATCCTCTTCTCTTACAGTGAGGAGCTTGGCTCTACCTTTGTCTGCAAAGGAGAGCCACAAGATTGCTGCCCACTGCCTCTGGGGGACCTTCTGAACTTTACAGGCCCTCTCCAGTGCAGTTATCCATTTGTGGATGTCATCCCCACTCTGGTAGGGAGGGACAATCTTGTTTAGGTTTCTATGGTCATAAGACCTTTCCCTATCTCTAGGGACATGGCTGCCACCATGGGACTCTAGTCCCAACTTTCTTCTCTCTCTAAAGAGATCTAGGGACTCCCTGTCTATGGCTAGTTGCTTCTTTTTGAGTTCAAGCTGAGCTTCCTCATATTGAACCAGCCTCTTTCTTCTCTCATGAGAGGATTCCCTCCTATGAGATGAGACAGAGCTCCCTATAGAGGTGCCAGAGTGGTTAGACTCCTGAGAAGAAGACCTAGACCTTCTGGGCACACTCACAATCCTTCCTGGGGGACAAAGGGGGCATCATTCTGATCCTCCTCTTCATCTTCCTCAGGAGGCGTTGGATTATCCAGGTCAGGGCCATTGTCGCCCTCCTGGCCAGTTTCAGAGGGGGGGCTGTGGGTACTGGTACCCCTGGTCCCATCCTCCTCTTCTGCCCCACCCTCAGCTCCTACCCCTTCAGTCCCCAAGGGCTTACTAAGGTCATAAGCCACCAACAACTCCTTGAGGTGTTGGGTGGTGGGGCTTTGGCCTGTCCTTATTTTTCTCAAGTTGCATAAAGCTCTCAATTCCAAGAATGGGAGTGTATCATACTTGGAGGGTGGAAGCTCAATGGCTTCCTGCAAGGATTCTTTAGATCCTACCCTTAAAGACATTACTAGTGTGGTGTGGTGTATGCACTACCTACTCTAGTGTGGCCTACTAAACTCTCTTGAGTTGTAGAAAGGGTTGTGCTATCCCTTAACACACAACTCTAAGTTCAGTAGAACTTACTGTATTCTAAGCTTAAATTATATGTACCTTAGGTACCTTTAGTGGTTTTCAGTTGATCAATTCAATTGAGATTATCTGGTAAAACAATAGCAAGCTGGAATCCCACACGCTGCACACCAATGTGAGAAGTTGGCCTGGCATATGCTGTCCACTAATTATAGTGGGCACCTTGCACCAGTCCAAACAACCCCTTATTGGAGATAGGTTAAAGACAACCTTATTGAAAGCTATCCTAGTGGTAGCTATGGAGAGCAGCCTTCAGGCTAAGTCTTGAAGGAATGTAAAGCAGCTTGTTTTACCAGTCTATAATCTCTTGAGTGACCAAATAAAAGAGCACCACACCAGGTATATATTCAAAATATATGTATTTATTGCTAAACACACCCCTCTAGTCTCTTTATGAGGCTAGAGTTCGAAGTACATAAGTTAGAAGGTATTTAAACACAGTAATAGCACAAATACACGTTTGGGCCCTAGGGGCGTACCAAACCATATACCAATAAAGTGGTATAAGAACCACGACTGAACTAGACACTAGGCCTAGAGCCTCTAGAAGTGCTTGGACCACAAGGAACCACCCAAGGTAGTGACACAGGGGACCCACGGGGGATGCGTGCAGTGTAACTACACAACCGCGATACGCCGTTGACTTCTATGGAGAAAGTCGTGATCGGGAAATTAGAGAAAAGGGACACTTAAAAGAGGACTTGGACCAAACCCTTTGAGATCTAGGACTTTGAAGAGTCTCTACCCACGGGAGCACCGGAGTACTCGTGTTACCTCACCCAGGGAAGCCGGTTGCATAGGTGCCTTTCGGGGTCGGGTTTCGTCGTCGATTTGAATGGCAATCTGCTGCAAAGTGCAGCTGGCAACCAAGTGAAAAGTGTCCGGGTGGATCCAAGAGTGGATCGGAGTTCTGAAGAACCTGAAAGCAGAGGGGACAGAGTCTGGGTCACTAGCCAGTGACCAGGAAGGCGATGGACAGATGCCCACCGATGTCGAGTGCTTCAGGTGCGTTGACGGTCGTCTTGACTCTTCAGCCACGAGGTCCAGGAGGCGTTGTCGGCGACTAGGAGCAGGATTCGGGCTGGTACACGATGTCTGTCGAGTGCTGAGGTGTTGGCGACCGGATTGGACCCAACAAGCCTTAGCAACGGCAAGTCTTGATGCAGAGGATGATCGTCGATGGTGCAGACCAGCAAGGTCTGGGGAACTCACCCAGCGAGGGTAAGTGAGGGCAGGCCTGGAGCAACCAGAATGCTAAGTTAGAAAAAGATTGGCCTTCGTTAAGGGCTAAAAGCCAACGGGCTAGCGACCGCGAAGGAGCCTCGTGACGCCGCACGTGGATCTGGCTCACAGGACACTCGTGGAGTGGGGGCCAGTGATCTTCAATGTAGTTGGTGCTGGAGGCTAGGGCTACTCGGAGCCCAAAGCACGATTTCTTGGGAGACCCAGAAGAGGATGCACTTGCAAATGTGCTCGGTGTCCAGGGGTCACGGTCTCAAGTCACCCACGATAGCCACGGGCCTCAGCTTTGCTGGAAACTCAGGGTAGCCTCGGGGAAGTCTGAGAATCTACCTCTGGTGATGCGATGACTTCGGTGTCCGACGGGAGCTTCAGAAATGCGAACCGGACAGATGCTTCTTTGGTGCCTGCCAAGCAGGGGAGTCACTCCTTGACCCCAAGGGAGATTCTTCTGTCCTCTAATCGTGAGTAGAGCGTCGAAGGTCCAGGATTCAGTTTCAGAGTTTCGTCCAGGGATAATCTAAAGTCCTAAGGACTGGGTTCCTATACTTATACTAAGGATAGGGGTTGGACTACTCTGTGGCCCCACCTATGGGTGGGTCAGGGCAGAGGGGTGGCTACACCCTTTCCCTTTGTCCAGTTCGCGCCAAAGCAGGGGCTGCAAGCCCCTGATCCGGTTTGAACTGGGGTATGCACAGGGACACCAAATGTGCCCCCAGTGCAGGACTTCAAAGCACCCGAAAGTGCTCCCGCCCAGCCCCAATACACATTATCCTGTCTGGGGAGGTGGTCACACCTCCCTGGGACAGGAAACCTATTGTCCAGGCCTCCCCTGCCGGAGTTTCGTCCAGCAGCAGGAGGCCAGACTCGTGTCTGTGGCAGCAGCATCCATTTTGTGATGCCAGGGCTTTGGAAAGAAGTTACCGGGCTAGCCAGAGTTAACATGTCTTTCCCTCTAGAAGGGTGGAATGCTACCCCCGCCTCCAGAATTGGTGGGGGGTAGTATTCCAAGATGTTTGACACCAAACACGACATGTTTAGGTGCAGCCATTCCAAAGTTAGCATTTAACGCGAGGTTATAATGCGCTTAAGAGTATATGGTCAGGCTGCACTACAAACAGCATCAGAGAAGGGTCTCCGAACGCTGCAGAGGGGCCCTGCTCATGTAGGGGCACCCTCTCACATAGGAACCATGCACTCTGCCTTTAGGATTGATAAGGCCTGCCTTAGGAGTGACTTATAGGTTTATATGTGTGTATGTATTTAGTGATATAGGTAACCTATATCACAGTAAGGAGTGCATGCACCACCTTACCCAGGCTGCAGTAGCAGACCTGTGGTGTCAGTTTGGATGGCCTTCCAGGGGTGGCATAATACATGCTGCAGCCCCTGGTAGGCCTCTGAGGTACCTATGCCCTTGGTACATAGTATACCATATACTAGGGACTTATAAGGGCACTCCAGATTCCAATCAGAGATGTGCCTAAGGCACATGGAAACCTTTTTACAGAGAAAGCAGATAGACTGGGGTCCTGAATAGCAGGATCCCAGTCCAACTAAGTCATAAACCAGCAAAACACCATAAAAAAGTGGGGGCAACCATATAGTCAGATTCCACCTTCCTACAACAGGTAGCTGAACTGGGGGACCTACCTGAGCTGACCCATTGGCAGCAAGAAGGAGGACCCTCCAGGGAAGAATTCTGCGAGGAGCAGAACGCATGCCCCTCTCTCGTGGGTCTGAGGCAACAGGCCACAGACCATGCAGCAGGTGATGAGTCTGGATCACATTGGATTTACTGGGAAAATGGTCTCCTGTATTCAGAGCCTAAGGTTGCTGAGCCTGGGTCAGCCCGTGTGCTGGTGGTACCCCAGCGCTTCAGAGCCTTCCTACTGGGGTTGGCTCATGATGTACCGTTAGCGGGACATCTGGGGCACGACAAGACCTTTGACAGGCTTGTTACCCATTTCTATTGGCCCCAGATGCGCAGGAGTGCCGCCACTCACTGCAGGACATGCCAGACTTACCAGGCAAGTGGAAAGAGTGGGAGGAAGCACAAGGCTCCTCTCCAGCGATTCCCTGTGGTCAGCACCCCCTTTGAACGGGTGGGTATTGACATTGTGGGGCCACTGAACCCCAAGACAGCCATGGGCAACAGGTTTATCCTGGTCTTGGTGGACCATGCCACCCGGTACCCTGAAGCCATCCCTCTGAGGACAGTGACGGCCCCCGTGGTGGGACGGGCACTGATGGGAATTTTCTCACGTGTGGGATTCCCTCAAGAGGTGGTGTCTGACAGAGGTACCAACTTCGTGTCCAAGTACATGAAGTCCCTATGGCAGGAGTGCGGTGTAACTTACAAGTTCACCACTCCTTACCACCCTCAAGGAAATGGGCTGGTTGAGAGATTCAACCGGACCCTCAAGGGCATGATTATGGGTCTGGAAGAACCCATGAGGTGTAAATGGGACGTCCTCTTACCATGCCTGTTGTTTGCATACCGGGAGGTGCCACAGAAGTCTCTAGGGTTCAGTCCCTTTGAGCTCCTCTATGGACACCCGGTGCGAGGACCTCTGAGTTTGGTCAAGGAAGGCTGGGAGCAATCTCCCAGGAAACCTCCCCAGGATGTATACAGTTACACGCTGGCCTTCAGGAACCAGACTAGGCGTTTCAGAGAACTTGCTGAGGCAAATCTGGAAGCCAGCCAGGAGGAGATGAAGCGGTGGTACGACCAGAATGCCACTCTGGTAGAGCTTCAGCCTGGTCAGAAAGTGTGGGTCATGGCCCCTGTGGAGCCTTGTGCGCTCCAGGACAGGTGGAACGGCCCTTTCAAGGTGGTGGAGCGCAAGAGTCCAGTTACCTATTTGGTGGACTTGCAGTCTCCCAGGAACCCCTTGCGGGTCCTGCATGTGAACCGCCTGAAGCCCCACTTGGAGAGGTCCCAAGTGGGCATGCTCTTAGCTACAGATGATGGAATGGAGGAGGAGACCGAGCCTCTTCCTGACCTCCTGTCAGCCAGAGAGCAAGATGGATCAGTGGAGGGAGTACACCTCTCTACCTCCCTGACACCTGAGCAGCAGGGTGACTGTCGCCCACTGTTGGGACAGTTCCCTGACCTATTCTCCCTGGTTCCCAGGGTCACTCATTGGTGCGTCCATGTTGTGGACACTGGGGACAGTCTTCCTGTGAAGCACAAGGCTTACAGGGTGACTGACAGGGTCAGAGCCTGCATCAAGGAGGAGGTCTCCAAGATGTTTGCGCTAGGGGTGATTGAGTCCTCTAACAGCCCTTGGGCCAGCCCAGTGGTCTTGGTTCCAAAGGCTGCCACGCCTGGTGCCACACCAGAACTCCGGTTCTGTGTGGACTACAGGGGACTCAATTCCGTCACCAGGACTGACGCCCACCCCATCCCCAGATCTGATGAGCTCATAGATCGGCTAGGGGCTGCGCGGTACCTCAGCACGTTTGACTTAACGTCTGGGAACTGGCAGATCGCCTTGACTGATGGGGCAAAAGAGAGGTCAGCATTCTCCACACCAGATGGGCACTACCAGTTCCGGGTGATGCCCTTTGGGATGAAGAATGCCCCTGCCACCTTTCAGAGGTTGGTCAACCAGGTGTTGGTTGGACTGGAGGATTTCAGTGCCGCCTACCTGGACGACATCGCAGTGTTCAGCGCCAGTTGGGAAGAACATCTGCGCCACCTCTGGGAAGTGTTGATGGCGCTGCGGAGGGCAGGCCTCACAATCAAGTCGAGTAAGTGCCAGATTGGGCAGGGTTCTGTGGTGTACTTGGGACACCAGGTTGGGAGCGGCCAGGTGGCGCCCCTCCACCCGAAAATTGATACCATTCTGGCTTGGGAGCCCCCCAAGACCCAGACAGAGGTGAGAGCCTTCCTAGGACTCACCGGGTATTACCGGAGATTCGTCAAGGGGTATGGCAGCATTGTTGCCCCCTTGACAGAGCTGACTTCCAAGAAGCAGCCCAGGAAAGTGATTTGGACTGACGCCTGTCAGAAAGCTTTTGACACCTTGAAGACTGCCATGTGCACGGCGCCTGTGCTCCAGGCACCCAACTTCTCCACTGAGTTCATTGTTCAGACGGACGCTTCAGAGCATGGTGTAGGGGCTGTTCTATCACAGATCAATGAGGAGGGCCTAGACCAACCTGCAGCCTTCCTCAGTCGGAGGTTACTTCCCCGGGAACAGAGATGGAGTGCTATTGAGCGGGAGGCATTTGCTGTGGTCTGGGCACTGAAGAAGCTGAGACCATACCTGTTTGGGACTCACTTCCGGGTTCAGACAGACCACAGGCCCCTCAGATGGTTGATGCAGATGAGGGGTGAGAATCCAAAGCTGTTGAGGTGGCCAATTTCCCTACAGGGGATGGACTTTACGGTGGAACACCGCCCTGGTACAGAACACGCCAATGCTGATGGTCTGTCCAGAGTTTTCCGCCTTAGCGATGAGAACTCCCTAGGGGTAGGATAGTTCTCCCCACATTTCAGCTGGAGGGGACACGTGTTAGACCTGGCATCCTTGGCGTGGGTCTCCCTTCCATTCTTTCGTAATGCCTCCACTGTTGCCGATATGTTTTTGCTG
Source organism: Calotriton arnoldi (assembly GCA_963921515.1). NCBI lineage: Eukaryota > Metazoa > Chordata > Amphibia > Caudata > Salamandridae > Calotriton > Calotriton arnoldi. The sequence continues at coordinate 9,151 of CAWUFW010022794.1, read as the reverse complement.
GACTAGATGCTCATGGGCACTTTGCCGCTGCTAATCAGTGCCAAAGTGCAAGTGCTCCCTATCGTAAATTGATGTATGTATTAGTGACTCCATGATTGGATGATTGGTTTACTTGTCAGTCCCTAGTACCGTGCACTGAGTGTGCCCAGGGCTTGTAAATCCAATGCTGCTGGTGGGCTTGCAGCACGGGTTGTGCCACCCACAGAAGCAGCTTGTAAAGTGTGTCTCAGGCCTACCATTGCAGAGCCTGTGTGCAGCCTAGGGCTGCCATGTCGACTTGGTGAGTGCACCCACTTACCAGTCCCTAAACCTTCCCTTTACTGCATGTTGGTCACCCCTAAAGTAGGCCCTAGGGCAGGGTGCATTGTAAGTATAAGGTAGGACATGCCCTGGTGTGTGTGGCATGTCCTAATAGTGAATTACAGCCATTTTCGTTTTTCACTATTGCAAGGCTACCTGCTCCCCATAGGCCAGAATGGGCAGACTGACTATTACACCTTATAATCCTCACTGACCCAGGGAACATGGTAGAAAAACGAATTTAGTATGCCTGAACTCAGGATGATAAAATACATCTTTTAGTGAAGTTGATTTTAACATTCTGTGTTTGAAAATACCACTTTTAGAAAGTAGGTATTTTCTTGCCTAACTATCCAGCCTGCCTCTGCCAGCTTGTGTATTGTGTGTCTGGTTTTTGCGTGACCGGGGCTGGGGGTGGCTACAGGAGACAGGGTGAGTCAGCACAGGGCTGAATAGAGAGATCTGCATCCCGAGTGGAGGGAGGAGTTGCACCTGGGTCTGAATAGGGCTGTGCCTGCCTTCCACAATGCTGGCTCCACCCCCTGCCGGGCGTCTGAGTACCCTGCCCCACATTCTGAAAGGAAAAGAAGGAGACATGTACACAGAGTGCTCCACAGCTGCACGGAACTGGTTTTAACTAGGCAAAGGCCTCTCTGCCTCCAGAGAACAAAGAGAAAAGGTGTATAAAAAGGGGAGCCCAGTCCCCATGAAATTAGATCACTTTTGGGAACAAGAAGAAACCTTTGCTGAGGAGCGGAACCAAGAAGAAACTGAGGAGAGACTATCCCTAAGCCTGAAGTGCTGCTTGGGGGATTGGCCTGCAGTGGTTTGCCTGACTGCCAAAGAAAGGAGAAAGGAACTTTTGCTTTGCTGTGACTTTCATCAACTTGTGAAGGATCTCCAAGGGCTTGGAAGAGAGCTTGCCCCCTGACCGAAGTCCCAGGACCATTGGACTTCACCCCCTTTGTGAATTGCTGCTGGAAACAATGTTTCAGTGGCTACAGAGGTAGGGAGCTGTGACCGACTCTCACGACCGACTCGGTGTCCTGTAAGCACCGCATCGAAGCACCGTCTCGCCCTGCAATGCACGGCCCTGGTCTCACTGACTCCGTCAACGAGCCGCTGCCTGCACCGCATCGAGGGACAACGCGTCCTGCAACGCTTCGCTACGCCGAATCGAACTGGTCCGACCGACACGGTCACTGCTGCTGAGTTCGAGTCCTGTGACCGCACCGGAGTTGGGCACCGCTCGCACGCTTTGCGACGCACCGCCCGACTCGCACCGCTGTCCGGACTGATCGATGCCAGCTCCTGAATCCGGCTCCGTCGCCGCACCGCAACCTGCCAGCACCGCATCGAGGGACAAGGCGTCCTGCAACGCTTCCATTTTTGCATCGCGACCGCGATGAACAGCCATCCGGCTCGCACGCCCGTGCCTGCCGCTTCAAGTAAAAGGTACTGTGACCGAGTCTGTCTACGCTGTGTTGGCCCGTCTCGACGCGGTCAGCTGGATTTGTTAGACTCTGTTTGTTCTCGACATCGCCGTAGCCGGAGGAGGCTACCGACTCACACAGAACCTTGAATTAAGCCTTTTTGATCAGAACTAAGCACTCTTGACAGTATTGTGGATTATTTTTGTCGTTTATGGTCTTGTGATAAATCTATGTAAAGTATACCTATTTTTATAAATATATAACCTGTGTGGTGTCCATTTGTAGTGTTGTCACTTGATTACTGTATGTGTTCACAAATGCTTTACACACTGCCTCTGAACTAAGCCTGTCTGCTCGTGCCAAGCTACCAAGAGGGTGAGCAGGGGTTCTTTCAGGAGTGTACCTACTTTCCCTGACTAGACTCAAGGGTCCCTATTTGGACAAAGGTACCTACCTCTGCAAACTAGAGACCCCCAAATCTAACAACATGTATTTGTTTTCTAAGTGTGGCGCAATTATTACATCTTAGAGTACAATAGTTTAAATAATCATTGAAAACTTCCTTCATGCCTCTTATTTATCTTATTGTGTACAAGTATGAGTGAGAGAGCAAAAGGGTGTGTCCTGTTATGAGCCATACAGCAGGGTACCATTTGTATTCTGAGAAGTGTGGGAACACTGAGGGGCCGATTCCGATTCAGGCCGGAAATCACTCCGACCGAGCCGGACCCGGAGAGGTTTCCGACCGAATCGGACTCTGGCAGTCCGACCGAACGAGTACGATGCGCACGCATGCAATCGGACTCGAGTCGGTCGGACTCCCATTGAAGTCAATGGGAGCCGGACGTACAACGCGTACGCGGGCTCCCATTGACTCAAAGGGTGCGAGGCGAACAAGGGCACCCCCTACAGCGGGTACGCCTCGATGTGACTCGTGGCGTACATGCACAGGTAGGGGGGACCCATGGGTCCCCCCTGTGTGCGACTCACGCGGCTACGCGTACAGGGGGATCCGACACGGACCCCCAAAGTCCGGCTCTGACTGCTCTTTCGAGCCGGACGGCACGAGTCGGTCGGACTGCTCGAGGCGCGCATCGTACTTGCCCGGCCGGGGAACGTCTCCATTGCGCGGTGCGAGTCGTGTCCGTGCGAGTCGGTCGGAGCGGTTCGGACCCGGGAACGAGTCGGTCGGCGATTTCGCGTGCGTTCGCATCGTACTCGCTCGGCCGGACGCACGTACGAATCGGTCGGGAAAGAGGGCTCCGAATCGGATCCGGTTAAGCCGAATCCGATTCGGTGCCCTACCGGCCGAGATCGGAATCGGCCCCTTAGTGTTAAAAAATGTATGGATCCCCAAATTTTCCTGAACTTTGTTTCACAGAAATGTGAGGAAAATGTGTGATTTTAGCCAAAGTTTGAGGATTGCAGGGCATTGTGGGTAAGAACACCTTGTGGGATCCATGAAAGTCACACCACCTGTGATTCCCAATGATGTCTAATTTTCTAAAAGTTCCAGGCTTAGTAGGTTTCACTGGGTGACAACTGAGCCCGGAACAAAGCAGTGCAGACTATCAACATGGCAATTAAGAGGAAATTCAGATTTAACCTGAATCTACATTTCCTCTTGTTTGCTATGCGGATGAGGACGTTGTGCATCTTAGGTAAATGGAAAAACTGTAGGGGCTTTAGGGTGGAGGTTATGCCTATTACGAAGGCAAACCACAGACATCCACTCCTTTTTTCCCCTAGAAAAAATATATATTCCTGGTGTCTAGTGGGCTTTTTGCCCCCTATAGGAAAGTGGGTTTCTGTTGCAGTAACCCCCACTTTTGCCTGATAACTGATGCACTTTTCCTTGGTGTGCCCTGGGTCCCTGCCAATCAGGTACCCAGGGCCTGTGTTCCTTCCCTAAAACTGCATTACAGCCTAAACCCAATTGGCCTCTCTGGCCACAGGTAAGCCCCTGGTAAATGGTACCCTAGGTACCCAGGGCACTGTGACCAGAGAAGGCCTCTAAGGGCTGCAGCACTTATTGTGCCACCCTTGGAGGCCCTATACCCTGACACACACACACTGCCCTTGCAGGCTGAGTGTCTTGGTGCAGAACAAAACAGAGAGTCGACATGGCACACATCCCTGTGTGCCATGCCCACAAACACACTGCCCTGGCATACCTCAGTCACCCCTCTAGCTGGGTGCCCTATGCCAGTGGTGAGGGTACAGGTGCATGAGCCCTGTGCCCCTACAGTACCCAGGTCCATTCCTGGGCACTGTAAGTGCAGTGCTGCTATTCCGAGTATATGGTGCTGGGAGGTCATCAGCACGAACTCCACAGCACCATGATGGCTGCACTGAAGACTGGGAAGTTTGGTATCAAACTTCTCAGCACAGTAAGCCCACACTGATGCCAGTGTGGGATTTACTGTAAAATGCACGACAGAGGGCAACTTAGAGTTGCCCCCTGAACCTAACCTACAATCCACGTCTTGTCTGAGGGGCTGCCTAGGCTGCCACACAGCAGACATGTTGCTGGACCCCTGGGTAGAGAGCCATCCGCTCTCTCGGGCCTGCAACAATGCACGTCCTGGGCGAGGAGCTAGGCCTCCTCCCCCAGGATGGGCAGGGGGAAGCTTCAAAGGCATTCCGCCTTTGTGTGCTTCCCCAGACCACTTGCTGTACTCAGCAACTGGTCCCCACCGGTTCTTCCCCCCCATCCTGGCGGGAAGACTGGCGGGAAACACCAAGGGAGGAAAGGGGGTGTGCCACCCTCTGCCAACCCCACCCCTCAGGTGGGGGAGGCGAGGTGAAGCACATCTCCGGGCTCTCGCCATCTTGAAGATGGGGAGCCCTGCCCAATCAGGACTAGGCTCCTGCCCCCCTCCCACAGGAGAGTGGCAGGATAGGGGGTGTACCCACCCCAGGGCAGGGACCCATTGGTCCCTGCCCTTTACCTACCTGTAACGCCCCTAAATCTAGTATTTAGGGGCACCCTGAACCTTCCTTCCTCAGATTCCCGCAACCTAAGAAGAAAAAGGATGAAAGAAGACGCCCAGCAGAGGAGACTGCAGAGAACAACTGACTTGGCCCCAGCCCTACCGGCCCGTCTGCAGTTTCCAGAGATCCTGCGCCAAAAATAGTCTTGTCCTGCAGCCAGCGACCTCCAGAACCCCGGGGAGGACTGACTGCCATCAACAAAGACCGGATCTCCTGTGAACAGCAGCTCTGTTCAAAAGAAACACCAAACAAAGACTCCGAGCCTGCTGAGGAAAAAGAAACCCGACGCCTGGAACCACCACTGCACCCGTCGCCTACAGCCCGAGTTCAAGTGGCCCACCGGTCCCAGCGAGGTCCCCCAGCTCTCCAGAGTCCGAGTCGACCGTGGGTTGGCCCCTCCAGGACTCCCCGACGTCGCCTGCAGCCTCTGCACGGAGACCCCCCCCAACCGCGAGTGGCCCGGTAAGGTGAAATCCGACCTCAAAAGACACCCCTGCATCCAGCCGCCCTGCACCCTGGAGAAAGGAACCCGAGGTGCACCTACGTCCCCGAGCCCTCCAACTTATCTGCCCAGCTGTTGGTTCCTCCTGGAAATCTTCCTGGACCGAGCCTGCAGCTGAAAACCAAAACCGAAAATCTCCATTGAAATCAACAGGGCACCCGACCTCAAAACAGCACCCTGCACCCGGCCGCCCTAGTGCCGCTGAGGGTGCCCCTTTTGTGCTAACTTGGTCCCCAACTTGCCCTGAGCTTAACCCTAGGAGATTTGCTCCCACAACCCTGTGGCCTGCTTGCCAGCCGCCACCAACCGGAGTCCCCCTATCCTCCATAGGATAACATTGGGCCTCAACACTCTGCACCCGGCCGCCCTAGTGCCGCTGAGGGTGCAACAACAGTGCATCACTGACCCTGGGAGACCCCTGAGTCTAACCCCAGAACCCTAACTCAAAAGACCGACTACTTACCTCGAAACCGATAACTCATTTTTCCTCGTAAGATAACATGGACACTTTTTCTTCCAAAAAGTTTCTAAGTGTCGACTTTTGAAAACTAAGAATATTCCTTAAAAATCACACAAATAACCTAACCGAATTTTCTCAACTGTTTGCAGGAAAGGTCCCAGTGCTGAACCTAGGTGTCCAGCACTGAGTAACAAAAGTAATTAAAAAGTAACTTACCTGTGAATTGAATTTCCTTCCATAGGATAACATTGGTGGTTCTTTGTGAAAAAGTTTCTAAGTATCAACTTTTGAAATACAAGAATATTCTTTAACAATCGTACAAACCACAAAGGTGTAATTACTTACCTGTTTTAAGTAAATGTCCCAGTGCTGAATCTAGGAGTCCAGCACTGGATTACAAAAGTAACGTTAAAGTAACTTACCGGCGAATTGAATTTCCTTCCATAGGGTAACATTGACTGGTTTCACTTGGAAACTCTTCTAAGTGTCGAGTTTTGAGACTTTAAAATATTCACCTAAAATCAGCCGAATTACGAAAACGAATTTACTCACCTGCTATCAGGAGAGATCCCAGTGCTGGATCTTGGTGCCGAGCACTGACCCTAAAAAGTAATCACAACTGTACTTACCGGTAACTTGAATTTCCTTCCATAGGATAACATTGCCTGGTTTTTGCTGAAAAAGTTTCTAAGTGTCGATTTTGCAAACTTACAAATATTCGTTAAAAATCGCCTGTATAACAAAAACACATTCTTTCAACTGTTTACAGGAGATGCACCAGTGCTGGATCCAGGATCCAACACTGAGTAAGAAAAAGTAACGATAACACTACTTACGTGCTAAGTGAATTTCCTCCCATAGGATAACATTGGTGATTCCATGTGAAAAAGTTTCTAAGTGACAACTTTTAAAATACAATAATATTCCTTAAAAATCACAACTGTAACCAAAACGTTTTTACTCAACTGTTTACAGGAGATGTCCCAGGACTGAATCTAGGATCCAGTCCTGTGGTTAGAAAAGTAATCCCAAAAGTAATCTATTGCATTTAACTAGAAATTCCCATTGAGCTCAATGTATAATTGTGTTTAAAATTGTGTTGCCTATTGCAACAACTGTAACTATTGCATTCAAAAGTCTATTGCCTATTGAAAGTATTTACCTCAAGCATCTCATTCTGAGAAAGTATATTTTGATACCTATTGTTGGTTCTAAAATAAAACAAGCATATATTTTTAAATACAAAACAACTGGCCTAGAGTTCAGTTTTTGAGTGTGTGGCTTCATTTGCTGACTGAGTGTGTACAACAAATGCTTTACACTGTCCTCTGATACTGCCTTACTGCTCGACCAAGCTACCACTTTAGAGAGTAAGGTTATATCTAACTTTAGCCTCTGCCAAACCTCTGGGGACTGTGGACTCTGTGCACACTGAACCTTACTTTGGTTCAGTATATACAGAGCCACTTTCTTACACCCCCCAAGTCAGAATTGTGGTAAACCCCCCCATAATCCCCTGGCAGGGCAGAAAGACTGTTGGACCCGTTCTGTGGTGTTGGCACAGTACGATGCCTCAGCTAGCAATACACAATCCTATTTTCTTCTGTTGATTTTTCCTTTAAGTTTATTGGACTTTCCCCCTTCCCCGGGGGCTGAAAAATTGGTAGTAAATCCCAAATCTGCCCAAAGGGTGTGGGACAAGACTGTTAGGCCTGTTCTGGGGTTAGGAACAGCACAAAGACTGGAGGGGCAATTCTGTTTCCCTACGTTTGCTTGAGGCCTTTTTCCCTAGTGTCTAGTGGGCATTCTGCCCCCCTCCAAGTGGTTAGATTGGGGCAGACTCACCCTAGCTTCCATTTCGGAGGTAAAGACCCCTTATATGCCCCCCAGGGGGGCAGGAAGATGCTTGTGACCAGGGGTGGTGGTGTAGTACAGGCCCATGCCCAGAAGGGCTGCTCCCTCAAAAGTTAAAAAAACATTTACTGATGGCAGGATTTCTGCAGCCCAGTGGTGTGGTTTGGGATTAAACACCACCTATCCAGCCCCCAGATGGGTCAGAAATACTCAGGTTCACAGGAGTAGGACAGTCCCATGGCCAGGAGGGCTGATCCCTCCTCAAATAGTAACTTGAATATATTCTCTGTTGAATTTTGGGGTTACTCCTCCCACACCCCCAAGTGGGCAGATTGGGGGCAAATACCTCATGCCGTAAATTTCATTTTTGAAAAAAAAACCTTTTACATGTTTTCACCTGAAACGTTTTCTTATTAAATACAGACGACCACCCGATGATATCCTCTGCACTACAAAGATAGTGCGGAGGATGCCAACAGATCATTCTCTGCTGTAAGTGATTAATTTGATAAACATTATTTGTGTATGCAATGCATGTAATCAGTATTTGTAATAGTCTGTGTTTGGATACATTAGCACATTAAAGCCAGGTCTATTGCCTTTTCAATGCTTATTGGAGACTGGTACTAATCTTCTTGATCAGACTTTAACCCGAAACTAAAGAGAAAAAAATGAGCAGGAAAAGAAATTTAGGAAACCAGAGTCAAAGCAGTGATCAAAATTAACATCCATGATTGAAATAACTACTAAAAGAACGGGATAAAAGATGTATATGGTGGAATCAAGACTAGGTAGTCTTGGTATTGGCTTACAGAGCTGATGGTAGATTCCTAAAACAACATTTGGGCAAATATTTTTGTACAAGTTGTGTACTAGTTTTGAGGAATGCAATGCTGCAACAAGCGTTTTATTGTGGTTCATATTTGATTTAACTACCCGGACATCAGATATTGGCCAATAAGGATAAGTCCTGAACTTCCTCGCCCAGTAAGAGAACATTGAATGACAGGCTGTCCCTCACTTTAAAAAAAATCTTTTTATTGCAAACAACATAATAGACGTACATCAGCAATGTTTTCTATTATCGGTGCAGGCTTCCAACCAGTAATACACTACCCTCCCCATGTGTCTCAAGTCCTTGTTACAATTCCCTATAGGTGTGCCACTGCCCCCAGATCTTTTTCCATTTCTTCAGACAACCTCTGTTATAATAGATAGTTTGTTCTGCTAACCAGCACCAGTCTAAATCAGTCTGCCAGTCCTCAACCCTTGGTAAGGCCTGGGCTCCCCAGCATCTGGCCAGGTTGCATTTGGCCACCATCGCAGCCAATGCCAGCCAGATCCTAGTGTATCTCGGCCATGCCACTTCCCCAGGGATCTTTAACAGGAACCACTTCGGCTCCAGGGGAATCTTCACCCAGTCACCTGTGTCATACTTCTTCCCATTTTACCCCAGTATATCTGTGTTTGTGGGCATTCCCATATAAGGTGGTAGAATGTTCCCTCCTGGCCACAGCCCCTGTGGCACTGTGATGACTCTGCCCTACCCAAACGATGTAATAACGTTCTGGAGCAGCATATGCAGTGGAAGACCTTTAGTTGTGAGGC